>WNWK01051492.1:0-12473 GCA_009830355.1 Cherax destructor
ACTTTGATCCATTTTTCTAAATGACCAAACCACCTCAACAACCCCTCTTAGCCCCCCCGACAAATACTTTTTGTAACTCCCACCTCCTCTAATTTCCACATCCCAAAATTTTTTGCATAATATTTAAACCCCACATTTTCCTTTAGACAGGACATCTCCTCTGCTCCCGCCTCCCCCGCTGCAGCATTTAACCCATGCTTCATACCCATATAAGAGTGTTTTTACCACTATACTTTCAACTTCCCTTCTTTTCCTCCACCCGATACCTCACCCCCCCTACTCACCTTTTTTTAATCCCAAATTTTATGGTTAAACCCCATCCTTTTTAAACCCATCCGTTGACAAATCTCCCAAATATCTGAAAACATATACAGTCATACCCCGTGTTACGATGCTGTCAGCTTACGTTATTTTCAGTACCGATATTTATAACGTAAAAAAAATTTATTGCGATTAACAATGTTTGCTTCGTGTAACGACATTCGTACCGGACGTGTCCGCCGCCAACTGGCGCCACTTCAGAAACGTCAGGGGCTATTGTTTTTCAAGCGGGGCGACCCCCCACCCACATCCACGCATTCATACCAGATATTGTCATTATTCCACTGTTTTTTGTGCTTGCAAATGCTAAATAAGTTCCCCGGGGCAAGGAAAGATCCCAGTGGGGAAGCCTGTGGCAAAAGGGAAAAGAAAAAACTTTACGATGAAAATGAAGAAGGAGATAATAGAAAAATATAAATGGGTTGGGATCAGTGGCCAAGAAAATTCAAGTAAAATCAAGGAAGCTGTTGTTGCAAAAGGTTCATCTGTGATCACAAAACACAGCCCACAAGTGCTGGAAGATGTGGAAAGGTTGTTGTTGGTGTGGATCAACGAGAAACAGTTACAGGAGATACTGTTTGGAGAAATAAATGTGAAAACAAGGCAGTTGCATGATGATCTGTTAAGAAAATGCCTGCAACAAAAGTGTTTGAAGTGAGCGATTTAAAAGCCAGCGAGGCTGGTTTTACAAATTTAAGAATCGAAGTGGCACATAGTGTTGTGAGGCATGCTGAGGCAGCCAGTTCTGACAAATTGCGGCTGAAAAATATGTGCCTGAATTCCAGGAGTACCTAGAGGCTGAACAATTCCTCCCCAACAAGTGTTTAATTGTGATGAAACAGGCCTGTTTTGGAAGAATCCAACAGGACCTACATTACTCAGGAGGAAAAGGCACAGTCAGGACATAAGCCTATGAAAGACAGGCTAACTTTGATGCTTTGTGTTTGGCAGATGCGGTGTCAGCAATTTAACTTGTGTGTGATGTGGAGGTCTAACAAAAGGCATGGGTCACAAAGGACATTTTCTTAGATTGGTTCAATGGCGTGTTTGGCCCCAGTGAAGAAATATCATTGGACAATAATTTGCCACTTAAAGTGCCTCCTGATAATGGACAATGCTCCTTGTCATCCTCCAAACTTGGTAGAGAAAATTGTGGAGGAGTTTAAATTCATCAAAGTAAGTTCTTGCCCCTAATACTCCTCTCCTCCAGCCCATGGACCAGCAGGTCATTTCCAACTTTAAAACTCTACACAAAGCAATGTTTCAAAAGTCTTTGATGTGACCCAACATGAATATAACCCTAAGAGAATTTTGGAAAAACATTTCCTTTCCCATTGTCTTAAACCTTATAGGTAAGGCTTGGGAGGAGTGACTACCGGGACTTGAACTCTGCCTGGAAAAATTGGGGCGACTGTGTCCTGAGAGGGATTTTAAAGGGTTTTTGGGCTGGCCTCAGAACCCTGAGCTGAGCCTGAGCCTGTTGGGAAGAAATTGTGGAATTGGGCAAGTCTTTGGGGTTAGAGGTGAGTGGTGAGGATGTGGAACAGTTGGTGGAGGAGCACAAGGAAGAGCTAACCACTGAAGATCTGCAAGACTTAAACAGCAACGGGAACAAGAGGCCAGTGGTCAGGAAATGGTTCAGAGGAGGAGGAGGTGGTGGAACAGAGATGGAAGAAATTGCCTTCTTCAGTGATTAAAGAGATTTGGGAATGTGGAGCAAAAGGGGCAAGCATTTATAAATGAATATCACCCTAACCATGCTGTTGCAGGCCGTGCTGGCAACCTGTACAATGACACAGTGGTGTGTCATTTCAGGGATTTTTAAAGAATTGCCAGACACAGAGCTCCCTGGACAAATTTATTGTTAGAAGAGGTTCAGTGACTCTCAAGCTGGTCCCAGTGGCATTAAAGAAAAAGGGAGAACCCAGAAAAGGACTTGGTACCCGCAGTGTTAATGGAAGGGGTTCCCCTTCCAAACACTGCATACTACTCCACCTTCTCCCTCCTCCCGTCCTCCCCACATCAACAACTCTTCAATAAAAGTAAGTGACATGTTATTGTACAATATTTACTTTATTTAGGTATTCTTCATTAAATTGTGTATTATTTAATGTCAAAAAATTCTAAAAAATATTTTATTTTAAATACTTTTAAAATCTTGGACGGATTAAATTTATATCCATTATTTCTTATGGGGAAAATTGATTTGTGTAACGATTGTTTGCCTTAGATATGCCCTCTCTGAGGATTAATATCGTAAGTCGGTACCACTGTACAGTGGGACCTCGAGTTTCATGGTCCCCAAATGCCCTTTTATGTAAGTTTATTTTTTAAATGCTTTTTTAGGTATATTTTAGGGTGTAAAGGACTAGTCTATTTTACATTATTCCTTATGGGGGATAAATTGTTTTGGGAATGGCACTTGAACAGCATTCTCGAACGAAAAATATCAACTCGAGGTACCACTGTACTTCTTCCATAATCCCTCTCTCAGTTGAATTCCAATTTTCTTTATTTAAATGGGTTTTATAACCCTCATTACCTTACTCTTATCTTTGTTCACTTTCAACTTTCTACCTTACACACCCTTCCAAACTGTCCCCTTTAAACCCTTTTCAACTTTTCTATAGAATCTCCCATAAGCACAGTATCATCAGCAAAAAGTAACTGTGTCAACTCCCATTTCATTTAATTCCCATAATTTAATCCCTCCTCTCCCCAACACCTAGCATTTACTTCTTTACACCCCATCTATAAATATATTAAACAACCATGGTGACATTACACATCCTGTTTAAGACTACTTTCAGGGAAACAATCTCCCTCTCTCCTACACACCTAACCTGAGCTTCACTATCCTCATAAAAGCTCTTTACAGCATTAGTAACTGTTATGAAGGGTTCTGATGACATGAAAATATCGTTATATATAGATAGTGGAGAAGTGTGCCATAAATTTTATGAAGTAGACTTAAACATATTAATAATGTACGACCTTTAGATAAATGTCACCTAATTTTAGAAATATGCTATCATTTTGTAAGGTTGTAAAGTGGTTTAAACTGTGAAATATAAGAAATCCCGTCAGGGATTTATTTTCCAAACTATGTTTGGATAGCGGGTGAGTGCTTGGGGGGTGTGGTCACGTGAAGGCAGCATGGAGCGGAGATGGTGGCCAGGAGCATTGTATTTGGTTAGAAATTCACGCCATAGGCTATTTTTAAAGCTCACCAGTAGGCTCTCTGGGGCTCTGTGGTCATGGCTCGTGGTTGAGTGGGGCTGGTGAATTTGGGATAACGTGTTTGCGGCAGGGGAGAGGGTAGGTGGCATGGTGTCCACCGAACACCCCCCCACACACCCAGTGTTTGTTCATTTTTTGAGACTCCGGCCTGCCATCTTCATGTATCTGGTTTTAGGTGTTTCAGCCATAAGAGAAATAGGAGGGTGTGTTTTTGGAGTGTGTATATATTGTTAATCTAAATAAATGTATTTTTCAAACTAGAATTTTTGTGTGACCTTGGATCCCAGCCCATTGGAGTAATAAATGCTGGTTTAGCTAGACAAGGCATTCGGCCTCGGGAATCCCACTTTGCTAAATTAACTACTACCTATTCATAAAGAATACATTAAACATTTTGTATTAAAACACAAGAAAACATAACATTTCTTACCTCTAACTTGGACACAACTGGCATGGTCTTTTTTGTGCTCTTCAAGAAGGTTTTTACTGTAAAAGGACACCACAAAGCTTGCATTTGCCTTGTTAGAGTTTCTGTAATAAAACATGCAGACTTAATTTTATACCACATCAGCTAATTCCCCTAAGAGGGAGGGCCCCAAAAAAAAGGAAAACATTCATCATTCTTTTTACTCAGTTCACCCATTATCAACATCACAATTAAAATGAAAGGAATAAAATTGTTCCTACTATTTTTTTAAATATGATTTTATAAAAATGTTATAATTAATAATAGAGCCTGTACTGACTGCTCTATGGGTTACACTCAACATGTTGGGCTACTTTTATTTTACAATTACTACCTTACAAATTCATTAGTCCTCTTATCATTTCTTGTTTTATCTTCCTGTGGTGTATTATGTTGCACTTTTATACAGTGGACCCCGGTATCGGCGCCTGAGTATCGACCAATCGGTTTCAGCTTTTTCCCAATTTTTCCCCGACTATGGCCTTTTCCCCCAAGTATGGGCCCCGCGTACCAGACCTGTTTGCCTGCCGTTGCACGCCTCCCGTGCAGGCATCGTGAGCCAGTCTAGCTTTGTTTACCATTGAGGGGAACATTGCACGCTCATTCAAACATTTCACAATACAGTGGAACCCCGACTAAGATAGTTCCATATAAAAAAAAAATTGTGTAAAAAAAGCTTTTTCACAAAATTTTTCTCGTGTAGCGAACATTTACTCATGTAGCGAACCATACCAGACCTGTCCGCCAGCCCCGCGCAAGCGGTGGGGCGGACAGCACGCCGTCAAGCGTTGTTTACACTGAGAGAACATTACCCAGTGCGCTCTTTCAAACATTCACAATACTTTTGTTGTGTTTATTGCTGGTTCAGTGATTGTCACTGTGAAATAAGTCCCATGGGTCCAAAGAAGCTTCATAGTGCACCCTGTGGTAAAGAGAGTGAGAAACCATCGAACTGAAGAAAGAGATTGTAGAAAAATATGAGTAGCGTCGCTGAAAAAGGCTTGCCAGGATGTACAAGAAAAATGCATCTATCTGCACTATCCTGGCAAGAGAAATGGATCAAGGAAGCTAATGTTGCAAAAGGGTTATGTTAACGAAAAATAGATGAAAACAGTGAGGTTGAGAAGTTTTTGATGGTGTGGATAAACAATAAACAGATAGCAGGTGATAGTATTTCCACAGAGATAATTTGTGAAAAGGCAAGGAAGTTGCACGCAGATCTTGTCAAGACAATGCCTGGAACCAGTGCTGAGGAGGTGATTTTAAAGCCAGCAGAGGCTGGTTTGAGAGGTTTTAAACCCTTAAACGGTCCAAGCGTATATATCGTTCTTACCCTCCCGCCCCAAATATTTAAAAAAAAAAAAAAAAAAATTATATAGAAATGAAGACACATTTTTAAGTGTATTGGAAAAAAAAAATCTAGGGTCAGTAGTTACTGAGATATGAGGCAGAGAAATTGGCTCTGGATGCTCACCTGACAGCAACAGGAGTCCTTCCGCACAGAATCGTTGCCGATATACCTTTTTCTCATTTTTTATTATTCATATAATTTTTATTTCTGATAATTACAATTTGTATAGTTTTTGATTTCATAGCCAATCTGTGTTCTGACAGTAATATTAGGTACTGAAATTGTACTAAATGATAATAATAATGATAGTGCATAATAATAATAATAATAATAATACATAATAATAATAATGATAGTGCATAATAATAATAATAATAATAATAATAATAATAATAATAAAATAATAATAATAATAATAAATAAATAATAATATGTAATAATCATTACAATAAATTTCAACCCTAAGCATTATGTAAGATACGTGTCACTGCCTTATCTCATCTGATCTCCACTAATCTGACTGGTGACATTTGGTGGGGGTGAGGCTAGTCTTATCTCTTCTTATCAGTCCAGTGATGACATTTGAAGCTTACCTGCTTCCCTTTATTTGTTACTCAAATTTGTCTGTCTGTCTGTATCTGTCTGTCTTTCTGTCTGTCTGTGTGTGTCTTTCTGTCTGTCTTGTGTCGTCTCCTTTCTGTCTTCGTCTCAAGAGTAGCTCATAAACCCAAAATGGTATTCGCAGCTCCAAGCACAGTATAACACTTGTCTGGATTTTTAGTTATCCTAGGTAATTTACACTAGGTATAATTGTATTTACATATGTGTTCCTGTGAGATAGAGACAGAAAACAAAGAGACAGATAAATACAGCACCAGATGGATACAAAGACAGCCAATCAGGTACCCAGCTGGCAAGCCGGCTGCTGGCAGCCGGTGGCCATCCAGCCTGCCGACATCATTTTCCCACTTAAAAGGAGTGTTAATATGAGACAACATCAGTGAATCCTTGGTGTTTCCCGCAGTGTTTGCTCTAGCTGGCTCTCAATTAACTGATGCTCCACAAGGTAATTAGTGGGCCCAGATTTTTTAATATGGCGCACACCGAGTGTTAGGACCCTTTCTATGCTGACCAGGCATCTCAGGCCAATCATGCCAAATTTGGAGGAATGAAAAATAAAAAGTAAAATAAGTTTGCGGAGTAAAGGGAAGAACGTATATATACGTTTGGACGTTTTAAGGGTTAAGAAATGTAGTGGCATACACGGGGTTATGAGACATGGTGAGGCGCCAGCTCAGACAAACGTGCAGCTGAAAAGTTTGGAGTGAATTTAAGGGGTTGTAGAGGCTGGGAAAATTCTCCCCAGCAAGTGTTTAATTGTGATGAAACAGGCCTGTTTTGGAAGAACATCCCAACAGGACCTTCATTTTCAGGAGGAAAAGGCTCTGCCAGGACACAACCTATGAAAGACAGGCTAATTCTTATGATGTTGCAATGCCAGTGGTGATTTTAAAGTGAAGCCTTTACGGTGTATCACCAAAAAATCCCAGAGCCTTCAAGAAACACAATGTTAGCAGGAATAATTTGTGTGTGCATTGGAAGGCTAACACTAATGCATGGGTCACTAAGGACTTTTCGTGGAATGGTTGACTGGAGTGTTTGGCTTTAGTGTGAAGAAATACGTCCTGGAAAAGAAATTGCCACTCAAGTGCCTCCTGGTACTGGACAATGCTCCTGCTCATCCTCACATCTTCGAAGAGTATTTGTCTGACAACTTCAATTTCATCAGAGTGACGTTCTTGCCTCCTAACACCCTCTCATCCAGCCCATGGACCAGCAGGTCACTGCAAACTTCAGAAGCAGTGTTCGGGTTGCTTTGATGTGACCTCAGACACTGCATTGACCCAAAGAGGTTCTGGAAAGATCATTTCCCAATTTGTGCATTGCCTGGGCCTTATAGGTAAGTCTTGGGGGGGAGTGACTTGGACTTTGAACTCTCTTGAGACCACTGTTGGCTGGTTGTGTTGAAAGAGGATTTTGAAGGTTTGAGGCTGACCCTGACCGAACGACCCTATGCCTGTTGTGGAAGATATTTTGGCATTGGGGAACAGCCTGAGGTAGGTGAGTGGTGAGGATTGGGAGTTGGTGGAGGAGCCGGGTAGAGCTAACAACTGAAAAGGGTGCAAGAGCTGGAACTGGGGAAAAGCATCAGACCAAAGTTGAGGTTATTTCTTCACAAAGGGGGAAGAGAGAGAAGGAGGTGCCTTTTCAGAGATTAACCCTTTCGGGGGCGGTGCCGTACTAGTGCGTCCAAATTCTAGAGGCCTCAATTTAAGCAGAAACGTCTGGTAGGCATACATATGAAAGAATGGGTTTGTGTGGTCAGTGTGCAGTAAAAAAAATCCTGCAGTACACCTTAATGAGAAAAAAAACCCCGAGTTTTTTTATTAAAAAAACGACTTTGCAGTCGATTTTCGTTGGTATTTATTGATGTATTCTCGTTTTCTTGGTCGCATTTGATAGAATGGAAGATATATTACTGAAATCGAGATGATTGTGTTTGGGTTTGACAATGAAAAGTACCCCAATTTGAGCTAAAAAGTAGCGAAAATGTTCGATTTTTGACGATGTTCAAGAGTAAACAAATACCCATGCGCCCAATACAAAATCAACTGGCGAGTCTTATATTCATGCACAAGTGCTAAAAATATTATTTATACCTTTTTTTTACAATGATACAGTTGTATACATAACAGTAAATCTTCTAGTTTTGGGGGAGAATAAAAATTCAAAATGGAAAGCAAAAGTAATGGAACGGGGGCCGGGAGACATGGTTAATGAACAGAGAATATGTTATTTTAGTGCCAGGAATGTCTGCCTTGTTTACTTGGACCCTTTTTTGGGGAAACTGGCACGTTTGAAATTTGTGTAAAATTGGAAAATTGCCATTTTTTTGGCCCACTATTTTGGGTAGATGAAATTTAAAAGGCAGTTTCTTCTCCATTCGATAGAAGAAATGGAGTTCTAGCAAATAGCTATAATTTTAGGAGACTGAAACATTATTTGGTTTAAAATAGGGGTCAAGTGGGTGAAATCTCGATGCGTAGTGTCATAGATACCGGTAACCCAATGAAAACAAATTTCGTTAGTTTTCGATCAAATTTCATAATTTTGGTAATTTTTTGGGGTAGGGAAAAAAATTCTTATCATTTCATAAGAAAATTTTTTTTTTTTTTAAAAATTTTTCCCCAGGAACACTTTCCTGAGAAGGCCTGTCGACCCCAAAAGGGGTTTAAAGGGAAAAGTGTTCTATTGGGGTAGGTTGGACATTTGTTGAAAACACCTCCCCGAGCAAGCTGAAATGAGCCATCTGTGCATCCCGTTCAGTGACAGAGCCATGTTGCACTTCGGAAAATATTAAACAGGCGCCAGGAAAAAGAGGACTCTGGGCAGTTATTTCTCGAGGCAAAAGGGTCCCGTGACCCCTCAAGCTGGTCCTAGTGGCATTAAAAAAAAAAGATGGGGAAATTAACCCCAGATAAGGGCTTGTTACCTGAAGTCCTTTGGGGGGGGATTCCCCTTCCCAAACACTAACCCCTCCCCCGTCCCCCCCTATCTTCCAGATGCCTGCAACTCTCTTCAATAAAGGTAAGTAAATGTTATTTAATAATCTGTTTTTTTTTATTTAATTAGTAGTGGGATTTATAATTTTAATAATGTTGTTTTGTGTATGTAAAACTATAATTAAAATGTATTTTTGTGAATATTTTTGGGTGGAACGGATTAATTGTACAGTGGACCCCCAAGTAAGGCATAATTCTTTCCCAGAAGCCTTTAATGTATTACCAACGAATTTATCTCTTAAGGAATAATGTCAAGTAGGTTAGTCTATTTCAGCCCCAAAATACACTTAAAAAAGCCCAATTTATACAGTCATACCTGATTCATATCAATCCATGAGGGGATCTGAAACCGAATCAATCGTTATCCGAATCAATTTTCCCCCCTAGAAATAATGGAAATAAAATTAATCCGTTCCAGACCAAAAAAGAAAAATAAAATATTTTTAGAACTTTTGACATTAAATAATGCATGCCTGCTCACCCCCCTGCATGCCTGCTACCTCCCTGCATGCCTGCTACACCCCCTGTCCCTTACCTCCCCCTTGCATGCCTGTTTTGCTCCCCACTCCCTGCATGCCTGCTACACTCCCTCGCCTGCTACACCCCCCGCATGTCTGCTACACCCCCCTGTGAATGCTCCCCCCCACCCCTGTTTCATCCCTGCATAATCTACACTCCCGCATGCCTGCTACCCCCCGTATCCTGATTCCTCCCTGTATCCCTGATTCCCCCCTGTATCCCTGATTCACTCCCTGTATCCCTGATTCACCCCCTGTATCCCTGATTCCCCCCTTGTTCCCTGCTTCACCCCCTTTTCCCCGCCACTCCCTGCATAATGCTACACCCCCCGCATGAATGCTACACCCCCGCATAATGCTACCTCCCTGCATGACTGCTCACTCCCTGCATGCCTGCTCCTCCCTCATCTTCCCCCCTGCATGCCCACCTCCCTGCATGCCTGCTACACCCTGCTGCCCACACTCCCTGCATGCCTGCTACCTCCCTGCATGCCTGTTTAATCCCCGCATGCCTGCTACCCCTGCATGCCTGCCCCTCCTGCATGCCTGCTACACCCCTGCATGCCTGCCCCTCCTCATCCCTGCACCTCCCTGCATGCCCCCCCACTCCTCATCCCGCACACTCCCTAAATGTGTACCTCCCTGCAAAATGTACACCCCCTGCATGAATGCTACACTCCTGCATGAATGCTACCCCCCTCATGAATGCACACTCCCTGCATGAAGCACACCCCCTGCATGAATGCACCCCCCCTGCATGAATGCTACACCCCCATAAATGCACACTCCTATAAATGCTACACTCCCTGCATAAATCTACCTCCCGCAAAATCTACACTCCCCCATGAATGCTACAATCCCCATAATGCTTCAGCCCCTCCCCAATTTTTACCGGGCGGCACTGGGAGTTTTTGGGGCCCATGGTGGCTTTTTTTGCAGTTCAAGTACAAAAAACAGGGGAATAATGACAATATACTGGTATAATCTGGGTAGTTTGGTGGTCCCCCGCTTGTAAAAAAAGCACACTGATGCTCCCGGGATTTCCCCGCAGCTGGGCGCCACGGGAGCCCCCGGGACAAAAAACAAAGCAATCATCATAACCAAAACAATATTTTGCGTAAAATGTTTGCTAACCGAATTTTTCATTATCCGCCCATGGTTTCCGGGGAAAGACTGCTTACATTTGCGATTTCCGGGGTGCCCTTTTCTGGGGTCCACTGTATTTTCTAGGGGTGTATCGGATGGAAAAATTTAGATATCCGGTATGGGGTGTGTATAGGATGTCTTACTTATTTTGGATGCGGATGCGGTATCTGCTTGTAAAAAAGGGATCTATGTCTGCTTTCAGAAAAAGCGGATGCGGATATCTGTTTACAGTAAAATGCGGATTTGGGGTTACGGATGTCACATCTTGACATCCGGGGGGAAAGCGGATTTTGCAGGACAGTCTAAAAACCAATTTTTATAATTTATTTATTCATGTGCAAGTCCCCTCAAATCCCAACCCCCTCCATGTGTTTATCCAACCTAATATGGTTTTCAAACACTATTTACATCCCCATATTAATTCCTGTTTTCATTTATAAACCTCCACAGTGTTACTTGTGTGTCCCCTCAAAATATGCAGATGAATGGTTCAGAAAACCCGACAAATTGATAAATTACACATATGAAACACTTGGGTATCTTTATTGAGGAAACGTTTCTCCAGATAGTGGATTCATGAGTCCATACAACAGAGAATGATGTAATCAGTCCCTTAACCTTGACTCGATTTTTGTCGTCCATCAATCTTGATAATAATAAACATATGTGTGAAGAAGTGACTTATATACCGTAGGCAGGAGAGGTGCAGCAGTCGTAGGAGGTGTCACATTTGACCAATGTGGAAGTAGGTGGGGGCCCAAGGGTTAGGCAAGTGAAGAATTCCTTGTATTAAGATACCAAGATGTTGCTGTGTCAGACAGTAACTCCAGGCTGAGGACTGATTACCTCAAACTCCTCCTGTTCTTCACGATCTCCCTTTGTATGGACTGATGAAGCCTCTGTGTGGGAAACGTTTCCTCAATAAAGATACATAAGAACATATGAAAGGAGGAACACTGCAGCAGGCCTGTTGGCCCATACTAGGCAGGTCCTTCACAATCCATCCCACTAACAGAATATTTGTTCAACCTAATTTTCAATGCATGTGTTTAATTTATCAGCCTAGTAGGGTTATTGAAGCTAGCACCTTGGGTAGTTTTTAAAATTTTGGTTGGATAAATTCATGAGTGAGAGGGTTGGTTTTGAGTGGGACTTGCACATGAGTAAATAGAATTATCAAAGCTTATTTCTTGCGTAGCATTGAAAATTTGGTTGGGCAAATATTCTATTAGTGGGGTGGATTTTGAGGACCTGCCTAGTTGGGCCAACAGGCCTGCTGCAGTGTTCCTTCTTATGTTCTTATGTTCTCTCTCTCTGCACAGGTCATTAAGTTATAATATTTGAAGCTGCAATGTTAATTTGTAAAACATAAGAACAAGTTTGTGGGAAACAAACATGCAAGCTCTGTAATTTAGGTTATAATATCTGCCAATCCGATTTGTTTAGGGCGGATGCAGATATTTATTTAATCGTGATTGCGGATGCGGATGTCTCATTTAGGAAAAATATGGATGCGGATGCAGATGTCTCATTTAGAAAAATACGGATGCGGATGTAAGAATTTGTGCGGATGTTTCGGGGATGCGGATCGGATATCCCATACATCCTAGTATTACATTATTTCTTATGGGGAAAAAAGGTTTGAATTACAATTTTTCGTGTTAGAACTAGCCCTAAACGGATTAATTTGTATCGGGCCACTGTAATTTTATTGTGTTTATTGATTGTCACTGGAAAAAAGTCCCATGGGTCCCAAAAAAGGGTTCCCAGTGGGAAACCCCCGGGTAAAGAAAAGGAATACCATGTGG
>WNWK01051493.1:0-12473 GCA_009830355.1 Cherax destructor
CTCGAGCAGTGAGGGGGACAACCTACCCTCGCTGCTGGTAAAGTTGCTCAATGGACGGCATCTTGGTTCACTTTACAGAGCAAAAGTGGTTCAGTCCACAGAGAACCCTAGACACGTCCTCTCTGAGCTAAGTACAGATCACCTCTGAGCTGAGTACAGATCACCTCTAATTTAAGGGTCTTCAATCTTTCTTCAAACGGAAGATTTCTAATGCTATGAATTAACTTTGTCATTCGTCGCTGAATGTTTTCTAAAGAGTTTATATCCATTCCGTAAAATGGAGACCAGAACTGAGCTGCGTAATCTAGGTGAGGCCTTACTAATGATGTATAAAGCTGTAGTATAACCGCTGGACTTCTGTTGCTTACACTTCTTGATATAAATCCCAGTAATCTATTTGCTATAAATATAATATTCCTCTCAGACCAATCACATCAGGTATAGGCAGTGCACCACAAACTAGCCGGAGTTCTTGCCAAACATTTTTCCTGCCTTCTGGCGATCATCAGCCCCGCTCATTTTAAACATTCAGGCGACCTTCTTAACAGCATCCGAAATCTCTCCATCCGAAACAAGAAACTAAGCAGTTTGGACGTGACTTCCCTCTTCACTAAAGTACCTACTACACAAGCCATCGAGGTTCTACGACGTAAAGTCAATCAGGACCTTAACTTTCCTCTACCTCCCGGAGATTTCGTTGACCTTATTGAATTCTGTGTTAATTTCAACTGTTTTTCTTTCAATAACAGGATCTACAATCAAACATACGGCATGGGAATGGGGTCCACCATGAGTGCCGTCTTAGCTAACTTGTACATGGAACACCTAGAGGCTGAACACTTCGCCAACATCACCCCCTCAAGCGTCACTTGGTTACGTTACGTAGACGACGTCCTCGTAATAACTCCCTAACGTTTTGATGTACGGAATCTTCAGGCAAGGCTCAACGCAGTTGAACCGGCGATCCAGTTTACACTAGAAGAAGAGTCCAATGACAAGCTACCCTTTCTAGACGTCCTCATCCACAAAGTAGATAACAACCTAAGATTTCAAGTTTACCGGAAACCTACAAATAAAAATGATCTCACACACTTTTATTCCAGTCAAGATACTAAGACCAAAAGAGGTATCATCATCGGATTCTTCCTAAGAGCTTACCGAATTTGTAGTCCTGAGTTTCTTGGCGAGGAATGTACATACATTCACCAAACCTTCACTGATTTACATTTTCCTTCCTTTTTCATCAAAGATTGCAAAAGAAGAGCTCTTCAGATCATTAATTCTCAACGCACTAACACCACTTCAAACAAAGTTATAATTCTTCCAAACAGCCAGGTTGCATCCAACATTTCTAAAGTATTTGCTAAAGCTAACACCAGAGTCGCCATCGCTTCCAGCACTTCTATAAAAGATCTAACCAGGACAAAATCCAAGCACTATGAACCAATCAACGCAGGGGTTTACACTATACCCTGTGGAGGCTGCGACAGAATTTATGTAGGTGAAACAGCAAGAAACCTCGAAACACGCATCAATGAACACATTAATGCATGCAGGAACGATAACCTGAACAACGCCTGTGTACAACACCGGAATTCCACCAATCATCTCATGAAATTCAGAGACGCCCGACTAGTAATCAAAGAAACTAATTTCTGCAGACGCAAGTGCCTTGAATCAGCACTTATCGCTGTTTCTAACACAGTTGAACAAAACAAAGGCAGCTTCACCATCTCTGAAGTCTTAGCAAAAATCCTCCTGAAAACAGTAAACCCTACCATCACATAGTCTCTCCTGCTAATACTACACAAAGAACTTCGCAGAGGTGGAACACTGATACAGGTCTTCTCTAATACAACCTCCAACACAAATATTTGTCTAACCTATATTTTTGTGCTACCCAAGTAATGGCTTTCACCTTTTCCTCATGTGCAAGTTGATTATTCTACCTTATTGTATTACTACTACTACTACTACAACTTATGTCTCTACTACTACTACCACCACTAGTATTACACCTCACTCTGAGCATATATATAACCTCTGGACTTCTGTTGCTAACACTTCTTGATATAAATCCCAGTAATCTGTTTGCCTTATTACGTACGCTTAGGCATTGCTGTCTTGGTTTAAGGTTGCTGCTTACCATCACCCCCAAGTCCTTCTCGCAATCTGTATGGCTAAGTTCTACGTTATTTAACTTTTAAGTGCTTGGATTATGGACACTCCCGAGCTTCAGAACCTTGCATTTATCTACATTGAACTGCATCTGCCACTTTTCTGACCAGGAATTGAGTTTGTCTAAACCCTCCTGAAGTTCCCTGACATCTACGTTAGAATCAATTATCCTACCTATCTTCGAATTTGCTCATATCACTAGTAATTCCCTCATCAACGTCATTGATATATATTATAAACAACAACGGGCCTAAGACTGATCCCTGTGGAACACCACTTGTTACAGATCCCTATTCGGATTTAACCCCATTTATGCACACTCTCTGCTTCCTATTGGTGAGCCATGACTCGATCCATGACAGCACTTTTCCCCCAATGCCATGAGCTGCCACTTTCTTTAATAGTCTCTGGTGCGGTACTCTATCAAAAGCCTTATTAAAATCTAAATAAACAATGTCAAATTCTTTATCGTGATCAACAGTCTCAAAAGCTTTAATAATAATAATAATAATAATAATAATAATAATAATAATAATAATAATACTTTATTGAGACATGGTACAATGATACATGGTAGACAAGATACATAGTTATTAATGAGATGTATAATTGCGTATCTAAGTTATAAAGTTTGATTATAAGTTGAACATATCAATTAATTGTAGCAATGCAACTAATTGAGTGAGATAACAATTTAAAACAATTAGTTGCATTGCAGTTACAGTTTACGTGGTCATTATAATGTAAATGTTATGGAAATAGTTAGGTTAGTATGTATTATTCATAACAGGTTTTTACATTTAAGTGATTAGTCAGGTGTTTACAGTAAGTGATTATTCTACTTTGTTGAGAATGTTTGATATTGAGCATTTAGCTTTGGGTGAGAAGGTGGTTTTTTAGCATCGTTTTGAATTGGGGTAAAGGCAGGGTTTCCTTGGCATTGACAGGTAATGAATTCCAAATTTTCGGGCCTTTTATATGCATTGAGTTTTTGCAGTGTTAGATGGACACGGGGAACATCGAGGAGTGATCTGTGTCTAGTGTTATGGTTGGTAAGGAGAAGTTTGAGTGGTGGGTTAATATTTGCATAGAGTGTTCTATGTATGTAATAGGCACAGTAAAAAGTATGGATGTCTTGTATGGTGAGTAAGTTTAGGTTTTTGAATATTGGTGGAGTATATTGCCTGGAGTGAGAATTTGTTATCATTCTAACTGCTGCCTTTTGTTGTGTTATTAGTGGTCTGAGATGAGTTATTGTTGTAGAGCCCCATGCGCAGATTCCATAGGTGAGGTAGGGGTAAATGAGTGAGTGATATAGGGTAAGGAGAGCTGGTTGTGGAACATAGTGTCGTATCTTGAATAGTATTCCCACGGTCTTTGAGACTTTCTTGGAAATTTGTTGTATATGTGTCTGAAATTTGAGGCCACTGTCAAGATGGATTCCCAAGAATTTTCCCTCTGTGAGTTTTGTGATAGGGGACCCGTTTATCATTATGTTAAGTGGTCCGTTTGTAGCTCTGTTCCCAAACTGGATAAAATAGGTTTTATCAATATTGAGAGTAAGTTTGTTGGTCATCATCCAGGTAGATATGTTCTGCAATTCAGTATTTGCAGTGTTGGCTAGTATGTCTGGGCTTGTGTGTGAGATAACGTATGTAGTGTCATCTGCAAAAAGTATGGGTTTGAGTAATTGAGATGCATTTGGTAGGTCGTTAATGTAAATGAGAAAGAGTAGTGGGCCAAGAACACTTCCTTGTGGGACACCTACGGTAATAGTTTGCGCGGTAGAGCTAGCTCCATTTGTGTACACATATTGGTTTCTGTTGCTAAGGTATGATTTTAGGTAGTTGAGGGAGTGTCCTCTTATACCATAGTGTGATAATTTTAGGTGTAACAGATCATGGTCGACTGTATCAAAAGCTTTACGTAAATCAATGAAGATTCCCACTGGGATTTCTTTTTTCTCAAGGGTGGTGTAAATTATTTCTAACATGTGTATAATGGCATCATTTGTATTTTTATTAGGCCTGAATCCAAATTGACAGTGGTTGAGTACGTTGTTGGAGGTGAGGTAGGAATATAATTGTCTATGAAGTAATTTTTCAAAGATTTTGGAGAGAAGGGGTAAGTTAGATATCGGCCTGTAGTTATTCAGGTCTGTTTGATCTCCTCCTTTATGTATTGGGGTGACCCTTTACTAAAGAAGGTTAATAAATTAGATAGGCAAGAACGGCCCCTCGTGAATCCATGCTGAGTATCATTAATCAAATTATGGTTATCTGGATATCTTCTAATAATATCAGCTATAATTGAGTATAGTAATTTGCCAACAATTGAAGTTAGGCTTATTGGGCGGTAATTTGACGGTAGTGACTTGTCCCCTGCTTTAAATATAGGAATTACATTAGCCATCTTCCACATATCAGACACTACACCTGTTTGAAGAGATAAATTAAAAATGTTAGTTATTGGTTCACAGAGTTCCATTTTGCATTCCTTAAGAACCCTTGCAAAAAGCTCATCATGACCCGGCGATTTATTTTGTTTCAGTCGGTCTACTTGTTTCATAACCATTTCGCTAGTGACTGTGATATTACATAATTTATCTTCTTCAGGGCCACTATAAAAATTAATTACTGGTATATTATTAGTGTCTTCCTGTGTGAAACCCGAGAGAAAATAATTATTAAAAATAGAGCACATATTCTCCTTGTTAGTAAGATGCCCAGAGTTATTTTTAAGGGGACCTATCTTATCCCTAACTTTTGTTCTATAAACCTGGAAAAAACTTTTTGGGTTAGTTTTTGAATCCCTAGCAACTTTAATTTCATAGTCCTGTTTAGCTTTTCTTATACCATTTTTAATGTCCCTCTTAATGTCAGTATACTGATTTATAAGATGACCCTCACCTCTATTTATGCGCTAATAAATTCCTTTCTTCTGCCCTAAAAGATATTTGAGCCTATTATTCATCCATCTAAAGTTAAAATCTTCCATTAACACAATATTTTCATATATAGACGCCTTATGAATTTCGTCCCATAGCAGCTTACTGCACTCCCAATCCAGGCTTGGGGGCCTGTAAATCACACCCAAAATTAATTTTTCACGACCATCGAGAAACTGTAGCCAAACATATTCTGTGTCCGATGTTTCTAATCTTATATCTTGTCTAACACAACAATTTAAATTATCTCTGACATACATCGCCACTCCACCACCCTTCCTGTTGACCCTGTCAGTGTGGAATATATGTATATATATATATATATATATATATATATATATATATATATATATATATATATATATATATATATATATATATATATATATATATATATATATATATATATATATATATATATATATATATATATATATATATATATATATATATATATATATATATATATATATATATATATATATATATATATATATATATATATATATATATATATATATATATATATATATATATAGCAAGACAAGCCAAGGGGGTTTAAAACTTTAGCTCAAGTACTTTCACACTTCTCAGTGCGTCATCAGGAGCAATGCAATGTTGAAAGGCAGCAACTGAAAGAGGTGAAGTTTTCTCAGAGTAGCGCAGTGCGGGTCTGTCACCTGTCGCAGCTTCTCTCAGCATGTGGTCAACTGTCAGTGCGAACCCCGCACCACCACCATCCCCCTCTCCCCATATGGGGTAGGAGGGTTTTTGAGATGTCACGTATTATGAAAATGCCGTGAGCAAGGGGCTAGTAGCCCCTACTCCTGTATACATTACTATAGTTAAGAAGATAAGACTCGTTTTTCTTTTTGGGCCGCCCTGCCTTAGTGAGATGCGTGCGGTTTGTTGAAAGAAGAATATATATGTCGTGTCATTTAAGCTCAATCGGAGAGTTTAACCTATTTGGAGAGTCTGCTTATTTAGGCACTCTTCCCTCACCTACGAGGCTTCTAATAGAGAAGATTTAGATTCTGTAAATGTTCTCCTTGAGGGATACCAACTGTAACCCAACTGAATCCTCCCCTCAGCCCAGGAGCTTTACCAGTAAATGTATTCTTGCTTTTCTCAAATATAGGCCCCTCAAGGAAGGTTCCTTGATGCTGGTGAGGGGCTCTTGATCTAGGGAATTGGATCTGTGCTCCAGAATACCTTCCACCCCCCCCCCCCACAGTCGCTGTATAATCCTACCGGTTTAGCGCTTCTCCTTTGATTATAATAATAACAATCTCAAACATAGGTTAAAGTCAGATATAATCGTAATAAACGACTGTAAATGAATAAACAAAGATGGACGGGAGGCTCGAACCGCGGCCCCGAGATTCAAAATATTCAAATTCAAATTTTTATTTCATTGTATGTTTACATCGGGATTTTGTAATTACAATAAAGAATTGCAGTGGAAAGAGAGCCACTAACGCTATACATTTCTTTTCCAGAACCACATCTGTTCCATTCCCCTCTGATGTGTAGTCTCTTTCTGTCTCTGTCTCTGTCATCTCTAAGTTATGAGCTGTTAATGGTCACCACCGAAGTCGTTAACTACATTCACCAATCGAAACTTCTGGTAAATCTAAAAATCCAAAATACCTACGTATAGAATAACTAGTCTCAAAATCCCACAATGATTATTACAATGTGTTCTTAATTTAATTAACAGTAACCATGGTAGTTACATGAACTGGCTCGCTAGTTTACCACACACATGAACCACCAGAGTTCACTGGCAGTCTATCCCTATCAACAGTTTGTCAGACACTATTAACAACTTCTCTTAGTTTAATATCGACAGATATTTCAAAAATACCTGAAATAAAAACTTCCTTTATCTTCATACAACTTTGTTTGCATTCAACGCCCAGCCCTGGTTGTGTGCGGGTGCTCGTCGTGACCTCTGGTGGCCGCATCGTGAAATTTTATTTTCACTGTCATGGCGGAGGGCTACAGGAGGAGGGTTAATACTGTTGGAATTGAGATTCTACAGGGAGCAGTGTACCCGTCCAACGTGGATATTGTTCTACCTGCGATTCTGCGTGATGTGATGGGAGTGAACCATTCTGAATTATATGGGATATCCCTTAATGGAGCGAGGAGGCTGTTTGTGAAGTTTGCGTGTTCGGCGGCGTATCATAGGATCGTGGATACGTTTCAGGACAAGAGGCAGGTGGTGTTATCAGGCCTTGAGGTATGTGTCCATGATGTGTCAGCCACCTACAAGTGGGTGAAGCTGAAGAATGTGCTTTTTGAGGCGGGAGAATGTGACATTACTGAAGCCATGCAGAAATATGGCATTGTTCATGCAGTAACTGTTGGCAGGTGGGCGAATGAGCCCTATGTTGGGATGTTGGAGGGGACGTATTCCGTCAAGATGACGTTACATCAGGATATCCCTTCTTATGTAATAATGACTGGTTTTCGCACGCAGGTGTATGTTACATATGTTGGGCAGGTTCGAACCTGTCGGTTATGCGGACAGCAGGGACACCTGGCGGCAGACTGTAATCGAAGGAAGACGGAAGTGAGGCGAGGTGTGGACGAGGACGTGAGACCCAAGGAGGCTTCAACAATTCTGACAGAAGACCGACGTGTGGACGATGGGCAGGAGGGCATGGTGCGTGAGTCGTGGAGCGAGGAGGTGGAGCAGGTGGAAGGGCAGATGGGAGGCGAGGGTAATGTGTCATCTGTGGCATCAGAGGAACATAGTACGGCGTCTGTTGCTGATCATCAGGGGATGCATGGGGAGGAGGCAGAGATTTTGAAGGAACTACAAGAGTTCATACAGGGAGATTATTTGTCGATGGAAGAAGTTTCTGTTTCGGGGCGAGGTGATTTCAAGAATGATCAAAATGAGGCTGTTGTTGAGAATGATATGTGTAGGGAAGTGAATAACGTTCAGGTATCTGTGGTAGTAGCAGAGGTTCATAGGGAAGAGGAAATGGAGTTAGTTGAGGAGAAAGGGAGTCAGGAAAAGGCCGGGGAGGAGTCTGAGGATGACTTGTTGACAGCTGCACAAAGGCCTGGGAAAAAAGTGTGGGCAGATGTGGTGCAGGGTAAAGGAGGTAGGTCAAAGGGTACTGGGGGTGCTAGGGAAGTAAAGGAGGATGGGAGGGGTAGGAGGGGAAAGGATGGGGAAGGACATATGATAATGGAAAAGAGAGTACTGAAGCCAAAGGGCAAACCCCAGTCTTACGTTTCAGGTGTGTAACATTTAATGTGAATGGCCTCAGGAATGAGGTGAAACATAAATGGGTGGAGGTAACTTTGCGGAGGTGGAAAGTTGATGTTTTCTTTTGTCAAGAGCATAATTATAGGAAGGGTAATGAGCTAGCAATAAAGGGGTATAGGATTTTTGTGTGTGATGCACGGGCATTTAAAGGGAAGGGGGGTTTTGGTAGGAGTCAGTGAGTTATGTCCATTCACTTTAGAGTCTTGGGAGAATGTGGGTGGTAGAATAGTTAGAGTAAACGGGGATTGGGGTGGAGTACAGGTGAGTCTCCTGGGAGTATATATGCCAGCTATAAGCAATAGGAGACTAAAGGATGATTTTGTAAACAATGAGTTGGCGTATGCTGTCCGAGGTTTGCCTCAAGTGTCTATAATTGCTGGAGATTGGAATTGTGTGATTCGGATAAGAGACGTCGAGCCACGGGGTGGGGGGTGTGTGTTGGTGTCGTTGAGGGGTGTGTTGGGGGCAGTGGGAGTGGTAGACGTGGTGGGGGGACGGGAGAAATGGTGGAATATACCTTTGTGAGGAAGGATTATGCAGCATGACTGGACAGAATATATGTGACAAGGGCGGTGGATGTTCGGAGGGTAGATGTGTCGATGTGGGTTTTTCGGATCATAGGGGAGTGTTGTTTGAAGGGGGTGGGACGGGGCAGTGAGTGTGTATAAGAGTTATTGGAAATTGAATACGAGATTATTGAAGAGGAAGGGGGGCTGAGATGTTCGAAGAGTGGTGGGGATGGGTGTGGAAGGGGGTGGGGGTGTCAAATGGGATTGTCAGATGGTGGATGGAGAGGGGAAGAGGAAATTAGGAAGTTTTATGGGTGGGTCAGTAGGGAAGTTGGCAGGAGTAGGTTTGGGTATCAGAAATATTTGGAGGGGTTGTTACGTGATTGTCAGGCGGGGATTGGGGGAGGAGACGGCAGAGGTAGTGGAATTGCGGGGTATGTTACGGGATTTACAAGAGGACGGTTTCATGCCTTATGGGTTAGGAGTGGTATGGAGGAGGTTTTATGGGTAAATAAGGCTTCAAAGGTGGTTTTAAGGACTTTTGAGAAACGTAGGAGGGATGTTAATTTCGTCTTTGAAAGTGGGGGGGTGGATGGGTATCAGGAGGAGGGTTTTAAGAACGACGGAGGGCATGGGGGTACGCGGAAGGATGGTTTCGTGTTCAATACAGGAAGGAAGGTTAATCAGGTGGAAAGAAAGGGTTATTGCAGGGCATAGGGAGATTCTTGAGTGTGGAGGAGGGAAGGCGTGCGGGGCAGAGCTTTTGGAGGAGGAGGTTTGGGAAGCCGTGCAGGGTTTGAGGTTGGGAAGTCACCTGGGATTGATGGGTTGCCGTGGGATTTACGTAACTCATTGGGAGGTTTTAAAGGGTTCTCGTGAGGTTGTTTAATGGGTTGAGGGAGGATGGTTTCATGGGGGAATCAATGAGGACTGGGGTAGTAGTATTAGTGGCAAAGGGAGATTCTCCTGAGGGCTTAAGTGATTATAGGGGTCTGGCTTTGTTGACGGCGGATTACAAAATTTTTGCAAAGATTTTGGCAAATAGGATCAAGAGGGGTTTAGGTGGAGTTTTGCATGAGGGTCAATTTGGGGTGCCTGGAAGGAGTATTCGTACAGGGCATCGGCGAATTAAGCAGTTTATTGAGGAAAGTGAGGAGGGATGGGGGTGTTAGGATTGGATTGGCAGAGAGCATATGACAGGGTTGATCGAGAAATGTTATTAGCAATATTGGAGAGGCAGGGTTTTGGGGAAGGGGTGGTAATGTTTTGTCGAAACATTGTATGCAGGTGCGTTATTACGAGTGCAGATTAATGGGAAGGTGGGAAGGGCAGTGGAAATGCAGAGGGGTCTGCGACAGGGTTGTCCTCTGTCGCAGATCCTTTTCGCACTTTTGCAGGATCCTTTTTACAGATTGGTAGAGGCGGGGTTGAGGGAGGGTCTGAGGAGAGGAGGAGGTGGGTGGTATGGTTGGTTATGTTGATGACACCACGGTGTTGGTTAGGAAGGAGTGGCAATTGAGTAAGTTGAATGATTTGATAGAACGTTTTGGGAGGGGAACAGGGATGAGGGTTAATAGGGAAAAGTCTAATTTATTGGAGGTAGGAAGTTGGTCTGGGAGAACGTTGGGGTCGCGGAGGGGTTGGACTTGTGTAGAAATGATTAAGATATGCGGTATAGTTTTTAGTGCAGATGCGGTAGTGGCGCGGGAGGTAAATTCAAGGACGGTGGTGGATGCGGCAATTGGAAGGATGAGGGGCTGGGGAGTGGGAGAGGTGACATTACTGCAAAGAGTTATTGTTATAAATGTGTTGGTGTATAGCAAATTATGGTTTAGGGCGGTGGTATATCCTCTCTTGGAGGTGGATGTGCAACGTTTGTTGAGTAATGTTTTCAGGTTTGTATGGGGGCATGGGAGACACCGGCTAAGTAGGGAGGTAGTGGAAACCAAGACGAGGTGGGGAGGGATAGGGTTGATACCGTTGAGGTGTAGATTACGAAGTGTGTTTGTGAGGCATGAATTTCTGATGCGAGGAGGGGAGGGGAAGAAGAGTGGGGTTAGTAATGAAGGGGTGCAGGTGGTGGGGAAGGAAGGATATTTTGGTATGTGAGGCAATTTACGAGGTTAATGGTGATGAAAGAGCCGGGGACGAGTAGGGTTAGTAGGTTGGATAGGTTGGGCTTGGAGGGAAGGGAGGTGCAGGGGAGAGGGTTTATCCCTGTATGATTGGCAAGGAATATGGAAAGGGGGTTTCGAAAGCTAAGTTACATCCTAGGGTGCGAGAGGTAGGATATAGGTTTTGCAGGGGTTTGGCTTCTAGAGCTCAATTATACGTCATGGGGTTGGTAGCCGATGGGGTTTGCGGTAGGTGTGGCGAGCTGGAAACGGCATATCATGTCGTTTATTTTGTGATGGATTGCAGGAGGTGAGAGAATGGTTTGGGGGTGTTAGACAGGTGGGGAAAGGGAGGTTTCGGTTCTGAGGGCGCTGAGTTTGGATCTGGGGCAGTTTTCGGACAGCATACGAGGGGTTTGTCTTATTTGGTATTGGATTATGTTTATATTTCATGGAGTTGTAGGGAAGAGGAGGAGGGCACGTATTGGGGCATTGGGAGCGGCTTTTATAGGACTAAGTGTAGGAACAGGGAATTATATGGTAGGGGGGTGGGATGGGCTTTCTCGCGGCCCCTTTCGAGAGATGACAGTGCATGGGTTAAGGGGGGGTGGGGAGGGGGGAGGTTGGGGGGGAAGGAGGGGGTGGGTTAGGGGTGGTGAACGGGATGGGGAAAGTAGTGGGGGAAAGTGGAGATTATAGTTAAGAGGGGTTATTGGGGTTTTTAGGTGGGAAGGGCCCTTGGTGAGGGGGGTGTAGATCAGTGGGGAAGAGGCGGGGATTTGTGTAAATACATCTCTGAGTATGGGAAACCCTTTTGTGCCCAAAAGGGTTTGGGTTCCCATTTTGGATAAAATGCATACATTGGGTTGTATAATCATTGATGTTCATCTATTTTGGGCCTTCTGTGAGGGCATTATTGGGGGAAATTATTTTTATTGGTTTTTTGTTTTTTGTGTTTTTTGTTGAAATGCAGAGATCATCATCATCATTTTGACCAGAGCTTTGGTAAGATGGGGGAAAGGGAAAAAGGATGGGGAAGGATGGAAATTTGGGGAAAAAAAAGGGGTGTATGTGGAGGAAGGATAAAAAAAGGGAAAAATGGAACCACTTTGGAGCAAATATGTGTTTTGGTATATCAAGATAATATATCAAAGGGGCATAAAATTTTTAACAGTGTCCCCCAGGTATAACAAAGTTATAATTTTCATGACTCTGTATCGGCAAAGGGATATACTAAGTTTAAATTTTTTTTGCTGGACGTAAATTAAAAGGGCAATAAACCAAAGGGGAGTGATGGTTTTTAAAAAATGCTATCTAGAGATGCTGGCCGGGGTTCCCAAAAGGTGGTTTTTCCAACTTTGTATTATTGGGACTGTTACGTAAATGGATTAATAGCTGTAAAATAAAAAGGGAAACACCAGAACTTGGGGTTGAAGTGA
>WNWK01051494.1:0-12473 GCA_009830355.1 Cherax destructor
GATCCAGCAGTACCACTCTCAGGGCGGAGTGATGCAGCAGCACCACTCTCAGGGCGGAGTGATCCAGTAGCACCACTCTCAGGGCGGAGTGATCCAGCAGCACAGCTTTCAGGGCGGAGTGATCCAGTAGCACCACTCTCAGGGCGGAGTGATCCAACAGCACCGCTTTCAGGGCGGAGTGATCCAGTAGCACCACTCTCAGGGCGGAGTGATCCAGTACCACCACTCTCAGGGCGGAGTGATGCAGCAGCACCACTCTCAGGGCGGAGTGATCCAGCAGCACCACTCTCAGGGCGGAGTGATCCAGTAGCACCACTCTCAGGGCGGAGTGATCCAGTAGCACCACTCTCAGGGCGGAGTGATGCAGCAGCACCACTCTCAGGGCGGAGTGATCCAGCAGCACCGCTTTCAGGGCGGAGTGATCCATTAGCACCACTCTCAGGGCGGAGTGATCCAGTAGCACCACTCTCATAGCGGAGTGATCCAGCAGCACCACTCTCAGGGCGGAGTGATCCAGTAGCACCACTCTCATACGGAGTGATCCAGCAGCACCACTCTCAGGGCGGAGTGATCCAGTAGCACCACTCTCAGGGCGGAGTGATCCAGTAGCACCACTCTCAGGGCGGAGTGATCCAGTAGCACCACTCTCAGGGCGGAGTGATGCAGCAGCACCACTCTCAGGGCGGAGTGATCTAGTAGCACCACTCTCATAGCGGAGTGATCCAGTAGCACCACTCTCAGGGCGGAGTGATCCACCAGCACCACTCTCAGGGCGGAGTGATCCAGTAGCACCACTCTCAGTGCGGAGTGATCCAGTAGCACCACTCTCAGGGCGGAGTGATCCACCAGCACCACTCTCAGGGCGGAGTGATCCACCAGCACCACTCTCAGGGCAGA
This sequence comes from Cherax destructor, assembly GCA_009830355.1. Classification (NCBI taxonomy): domain Eukaryota; kingdom Metazoa; phylum Arthropoda; class Malacostraca; order Decapoda; family Parastacidae; genus Cherax; species Cherax destructor. Next base: position 898 of record WNWK01051494.1, read on the forward strand.
GTGATCCAGCAGCACCACTCTCAGGGAGTGATCCAGCAGCACCACTCTCAGGACGGAGTGATCCAGCAGCACCACTCTCAGGGAGTGATCCAGCAGCACCACTCTCAGGGAGTGATCCAGCAGCACCACTCTCAGGGAGTGATCCAGCAGCACCACTCTCAGGGCGGAGTGATCCAGCAGCACCACTCTCAAGGCGGAGTGATCCAGCAGCACCACTCTCAAGGCGGAGTGATCCAGCAGCACCACTCTTAGGGCGGAGTGATGCTGCTGGATTCAAAGTCTTCTGTGAAGACTCTGAATCTTTCGCTAAACACTTCACAGACTTCTCTGGCATCCTCAGTTCACGTCTCTTCCTCAGCCTCATCAATTACTCCTTCACAATCTTTTTGTTTTGATCTGTGATGCTGCATCATTTATAAACTGTCTTTCAGCTTCCTTCTTATTCTCTCATATTAGTTTTTAGTTCTCGTGCTGGCCTCTTTGTGTTCATAATTAAACCATGGACTCATTTTGTTTATACCGCTTCTTTTCTTTGAGCCTTGTGTGAATGTCTCTTTTTTCCTTCCCACCCACGTGTTTGTGTGTGTGTGTGTGTGTGTGTGTGTGTGTGTGTGTGTGTGTGTGTGTTATCCATAAAGTATAGACATCTCCCGAGAATGCAACTTATTGATCCCCCTCTTGCATCTAGCATGTTTCTAGTTTTGCAACAGTTTGCCAGAATAAATTCTAGTCCAGTTATCCAATAAAGTTGAGTCATTTTAATAGAGCTTTGGGATTGCAACTGTATGATAATAAACCAACTCAAAATTTGAGATCTTTAATAACAAAGTTGTCTAGGTGGACAATATCACAATAAATAAGTTTGATATAATTTAGGATATAAGCTCCTGCACTTCTCTTGTAGTTAAATGTTAAATGGTACGTATAACAGTATAGTGCTGAGGGAACATTTCGCAACTCATAAGTACCGTCTGGTACGTTGATATCAAGTATAAGAATAATACAAGTATATACAAGCGTGTGTGAGAATGTGCTCAAAGTGGTCGTTATGTCTCAGTAAGACTCGACTTAGACTTAAACAGTTACTGACCACAAGTCCACAAATAATCTTCTTGACCATCAAGGCAATTAAACACCTTGAACAATATGACGAACCCTTCACCAAACAGCAATAATGTACAGAGAAGCGACCAGGTTGAATAGTGTCTCCACGACACAACCCTGAAAAACGTCAAAAATCACTAAGTCTGAACAATGCTCTGTGAAGAGAGTTAGACAGTGTTATAAGAAGTATGTTTCGGCTCTCCAACGAAAACATACTCTAGCAAAACAGAGTCTAAATCATGAACAAACAGCCAGAGAGACGAGAGCTAAGAGAGATGCTTCTTGGACAAGAAGCGGATATCGAGAGAGTGAGGTAGGGAAGGCAGCTCCAACCTCAGGTGTGATCACAAGACTAGCCAGTGCTTACTCCGGCGACAGTGCCAAGTTCCACCTAACACAAACAAGCGAGTCGGTAGTTAACAGTGTAGTTTGTGAGCGTGGACAGCCAATCACAACTCCCCAACAGCAAGCACAGTGAAGTGTAAATGTTACATCCTACCTACACACATAGCTAATAGGTCAAATAATTATATAAAGCAAAATATATTTTTATTTTAGCTATTAATGAAAACATCGGCAATAAAAAATTATATGAAAAGGTAATATATACAGAATAGTACACATAATATACATTGTGTGTGTGTGTGTGTGTGTGTGTGTGTGTGTGTGTGTGTGTGAGGGGGAGGAGGGGAGGTGCTTGAGTAAAGCAAGCAGCAAGCTTCGTAATTACACACTGCCTGGCTCAAACCAGCTATCAGTGTAAGCGGGTAGTCAAGCTAAATTGTAATGGTGCACTGAGGCGATGCTCTGGGGACGTGCTCTGGGGACGTGCTCTGGGGCCGTGCTCTGGGGCCATGCTCTGGGGACGTGCTCTGTTGCTATGCTCTGGGGACGTGCTCTGGGGCCATATTCTGGGGACGTGCTCTGGGTCCATGTTCTGGGGACGTGCTCTGGGGCCATGCTCCAGCAGCACCACTGCTGGTCTAGTTGAGAACGATGTCCTAACACCTGGGCAACAGGTGTACAAGAAGGCCTGGGTGGAGGTGGCAAAAGTGGGACGGGGGAGTGTCAAGGGAAGAGAGGGAGGGAGGGACAGGACAGTAGACAGGCAAGTACTGGGAGTGTCAGTAGAGGAAGAGAGCATTAGTAAGGGAAAGTCGGTAGTGACGAGGAAGTTGAAAAGTAGAGGAAAGCCCCCTGCGTTTTTTTCAGGTGTTTAATGATGAATGGAATTGGCCTCCGAGCGGAGGTCAAACGTAAATGGGTAGAGGTGACGTTAAGACGTTTAAATGTGGATGTGTGTATATTGCAAGAGCATAATTATAGGTTGGGGAGAGATTTGACGTTAAGTGGGTTTACAGTTTATGCGGGTAGTGCGGGTAGTTTCAAGAGAGGGGTGGCTATAGGAATACGTGTGACCAGTCCCTTTCGGTTGTTGGCATGGGAAGAGGGGGGTGGTAAGGGTTGAGGGTTTATGGGGAAATGTCAGAGTGTGTATAGTGGGAGTTTATATGCCGGCTATAAGTTGTAGAAGAACTAAGGAAGAGTTTGTGAGAGAGGAGTTGATATATTTTTTACGTGGGTTGCCGGTTGTGACTATTATCGCAGGGGATTGGAATTGTGTGATTAGGAAGAGGGATGTGGAACCGAGAGGGGCGGGGTGTGAGTTGGGGGTTTTGCGTGATGTTTTGGGTGCGGCAGGGGTCAGAGATGTGGTAGGGGGCGGTAGGTGGCATATAGAACATACGTTCATACGTAGGGGCTATGCTGCAAGACTCGATCGCGTGTATGTGTCGAGGGATGTTATAGTGGAGGGCGTGGATTGCGTTGATGTTGGGTTTTCCGATCACAGGGGTGTGTTGGCAGTGTTGGGATGGGAGTGAGCTGTTAGAACGTATGCTAGTTATTGGAAGCTTAACGTGGGCTTATTGCAGGGGGAACTGTGTAGGAGGAGTTTTGAGGAGTGGTGGGAGGGGAAGTGGAATGATGGGAAGGATCGGGAAGATGTGGTGGGCTGGTGGAATGGAGTGGCAAAAGTGGGTATTCAGGATTTTTATAAACGTGAAGGTAGAGAGCAGGCGCGATTGCGTTATGGCCTGCAGAGGTATTTGGAGGGGCAGTTGCGGGATTGTTATGTGGGGGGCGGGTTACTCGCTGGAGGACATAGAGGTTTTGAGGGGCCAGTTGAAGGATATACAGAATGAGAGATTCCAGGCTATCAGAGTGAGGGCAGGTATTGAGGATGTGCTACGGGGGGACAAACTGTCTTTGACTGTCTTGCGTGTTTTTAGAAAGAGGAGGCAGGGTATGACGATGACGTCATTGAAGGTACACGAGGAGTTGGGTGGGTATATGGAGGGACAGGTACTGAGGTCGACAGAGGGTATGAGCGGGTTTGTGGATGTTTGGTTTCGGCGGTATCTAGACCGTAGGTTGGAGGAGGTGGAGGCGAAAGAGGAAGTTTTGGAGGGTATACAGGTAGGGATTAGTGAGGAGGAGAGGAAAGGGATGGAGGGTAGTATAACTGAGGAGGAAGTGTGGTTCGCAGTAAAGGGGAGGCAGATGGGTAAAGCGCCGGGAGTCGATGGATTACCTAGTGATTTTTATGTTCAACATTGGGGAGTGTTGAAGGAATGTTTGACAAAAGTTTTCAATTGTTTGAAGGAAGTACGGTATATGGGTGAGGATCAGCGCACTGGAGTTGTGGTTTTAGTGCCTAAGGGGAAATTGGTGGAAACGATTAGGGATTACGGAGCTATTTCACTTTTATGTGCAGATTACAAAATCTGCACATAGTAGCTACTCTACTACTCTCACAACCCTCTTCAACCCCAACACTACTCTCACAACCCTCTTCAACCACAACACTACTCTCACTAGCCCACCTTTCTCCTATATTAATGTATCAACTTTATTAATTGCTTAAAAGGAGAGTGGATTGTCAAATTAGTTCTGAGCTCACCACAGCCACGTACGTCCTCGCATCATGAAACATGTAATAATATTGGTCGAATTACCGACAATATGTTAAGTAAAAGGACACAAATGCAACTAATGTGACATTTTATTGTGGCAACGTTTCGCTCTCCAGGAGCTTTTTCAAGCCGTTACAAACGATATATGGACACAGATGGTATATATATACTCTCCAAGTGAGGTGTAATACTAGTGGTAGTAGAAGTAGTAGTGATATAAGTCGTAGTAGTAGTAGTAATACAATAAGGTAGAACAATCAATTTTGCACATGAGTAAAAGGTGATAAAACAATTACATGGGTAGCATAAAATAGGTTAGACATAGGAGAAACAGCAAGAAACCTCGAAACACGCCTCAATGAACACATTAATGCATGTAGGAACGATAACCTGAACAACGCCTGCGTACAACACCGAAATTCCAACAATCATCTCATGAAATTCAAAGACGCCCGACTAGTAATCAAAGAAACTAATTTCCGTAGACGCAAGTGCCTTGAATCAGCACTTATCGCTGTTTCTAACACAATTAAACAAAACAAAGGCAGCTTCACCATCTCTGAAGTTTTAGCAAGAATCCTCCTGAAAACAGTGAACCCTACCATCACATAGTCTTTCCTGCTAATTCAACACAAGCACATCGTAGATGTGGAACACTCCTACAGGCCTTCGATATTTCAACCTCCAGCAGAAATATTTGTCTAACCTATTGTTATACTACCCTAGTATTTGTTTTATCACCTTTTACTCATGTGCATATTGATTGTTCTACCTTATTGTATTACTACTACTACTACTAATATCACTACTACTACCACCACTAGTATTTTACCTCACTTTGAGAGTATATATAAACCCACTATGTCCATTATCGCTTGTAACGGCTTGACAAAGCTCCTGGAGAGCGAAACGTTGCCACAATAAAATGTCACATTAGTTGCATTTGTGTCATTTTACTTAACAAAATCTAAATTGTTAGAGGTTGGGACGTGGGTGGGCGGGGACTTGGGGAAGAGGTATGGTTGGCATGTTGTTGAGTGCTTGAAAATTTGTGGGATAATTTTTTGTAATGATGCGAGTAGGGCGAGGGATGAAAATTCTTCTAAGGTGGTAACGGCGACAATAGAGCGAATGAGTGGATGGAGACCGGGAGATGCAGAGGGTTATGGTAGTGAATGTTTTACTGTATAGTAAATTGTGGCATGTGGCAAGGGTATACCCACTCGTGGGGAGAGATGTTGAATTATTACAGCGGAGAGTGTTGCGGTATATATAGGGTTTTGGTAGACATTGGCTCAATAAGGAGGTTGTCATGACGCTGGTTAGTAAGGGAGGTTTGGGGTTGATACCCTTACATAGGAGGCTTATAGGAATATATGTAAAGCAGAGATATGTGGAGGAGGGAGGGTGGGGGTAAGCGGGTGGGAGTGGTCATGCGTGTGAGGTACGGAGGTGGTGGAGTGGACGTGACCTGAGTTTATGTGAGGCAATGTTGAGAGTTTTACTAGTCGTCAGAGAGCCAAGGGGTTTTCGGGTGGGGTTTTGGACAAGCTTGGGGGAGGGGGGTATAGTGCAGGGGGTAGCAGAGTACCCAAAGTATAATTGGCGGGCGACTTGGGTAGGTTTCCGGAAGTTGAGGCTAAGGGCGAGGGTTAGGGAGACAGTTTTTCGATTCCTACATGGAATCTTGGCTTCTAAAGCGCAATTGTTTTTAATGGGTTTAGCGAGTGAGGGTACTTGTTTGAGATGTGGGTTTTTGGATATGTAGTACCATGCGGTGTATTTTTGTGAAGATTTAGGCGGGGTACGGGAATGGTTTGGACGGGTTCTTAGGAGTGTAGGTGGGTGTGGGCTTTCGATGTTAGGGGCTTTAAGCCTGGATATTGGTGGGTTTGAGAAAAATGTACGTAGAGGGTTAATGTACCTGGTGGTTGATTTCATATATGTGTCGTGGGGTATGCGCGAGGTAGTGGGTGGGAGGCGGGTTCGTGCCTTGGCGGCACATTTTTACAGGACGAAATGTAGGAATCAGGGTTTGTATGGGAGAACTTGGGTTGAGGCTTTCTCTGAGGGTTATAGAACGATGACGGTGGTGTCCCTTTTAAGGTTTTGGGGATGACGTAGGAACCATTCGAGGGGGACTGGTCGAGTGGGGGAGGGGGGAAGGGGGAGGTTGGGCATATCGGGAAGGGGTTGATTAGGTTATAGTTTGGTTGATTGATGTGTGGTTGGTTAGGCGTGGGTATACAGGGTTGAAGCTAGGATGGGTTGGGTCGGGGTGGTATCGTGGGTGTCCGAGTTTTGGACGTTTCAGGGGTTTTATGGGGTTGTAGGTAATTTTTCAGGTGTGTGTTGACTCAGACTTGGAGTGATGTTGGTTTGGGGGGTCATAGGGGTCATGGACGCATGGGGTTTTCCTCTAGGATGTAGTAGTGTAATATTTTAAAGATCAAGTAGTAGGGTTTGTCGGTGGTGATGTGCTGGCAGTTTGCATTTATGTGGCAGGTTTGAGGTTAGGAGGTATTAGGTGTTAGACAACCGACAGTGTGCAGGTGTGCTTGGGTGCAGTTGGCCCAGGTATCTGTGGCAATTCATGTAGGATTAAGTTGATGTTTTGCTATGTATTTCTTAGGTTTAACGTTTTTAGTACTGTATTCTGTATGTGTTTACTGTCTTTTGTTTGAATTTACATTATGTGCAGCTTCTGCATATTTATGTTTTTTTTTTCTAGAGTGTTTATATATGTATGCAACACAAATGTGTTTTGTGTGGACTTATTCTCCGGTGTGGGAGTGTGACGTTGTGTTGTAGACAGTGTTGTCTACGGTAGTGATGGCTTGATGTTAATGTATTTCTTATTTAAGATGATGTTTTGGTGTGACCCTTGTTACGGGGGTCAGTTGATGTTATGTGTTATTGTGCAACAACTGTTTTATAGGCAGAAAGTTTAAGGTTTTATGTTATTTCATGCCTTTGTACTGCGTTTTGTGGTAGGGAAGAAGTGGGATATGTAACCAAAGGTTAAATTTTACGGTGTTTTTGAGACAATGTATGTACAGTTTCATTGACAGTGTGTTATGTTCTTGTATAGAAAATTAGCTAGGATAGGTAGTAGGATGGACATTTTTTGTTTATGTGCTTTTGGCAGGGGTTCTTATTATAGGATATATTGACAGATGTGTTTGTTTCTGTTCTGTTTGCTTGTTTTTGTTTATATGAGCCTGATTTATTCTTGGGCATTTATTGCATTGTTATGTATATATGTGTTTTTAAAAAAAAATAAAAAAAAAAAACTTCCTCTCCTGTCCCGTCCCTGTCAGCTGGTATATGTATACTGCGTCATCTCCTTTCTGTTTATTTTTTTTACTTTGTATATGGTTCAAGTCGGACCGAAACGTCGTCGTAAGCTCCTCTGTCTTGTGTGTGGTTTGTCTGTGTAGTAGCTACAAACACCGTGACACTACCTACAAACACCGTGACAGTACCTACAAACACAGTGACAGTACCTAGAAACAACGTGACAGTACCTACAAACACCGTGACTGTACCTACAAACACCGTGACAGTACCTACAAACACGGTGACAGTACCTACAAACACCGTAACAGTACCTACAAACACCGTGACAGTACCTACAAACACCGTGACAGTAGCTACACACACAGTGACAGTAGCTACAAACACCGTGACAGTAGCTACAAACACTGTGACAGTAGCTACAAACACTGTGACAGTAGCTACAAACACAGTGACAGTAGCTACAAACACTGTGACAGTAGCTAAAAACACTGTGACAGTAGCTACAAACACAGTGACAGTAGCTACAAACACTGTGATAGTAGCTACAAACACTGTGACAGTAGCTACAAACACTGTGATAGTAGCTACAAACACTGTGACAGTAGCTACAAACACTGTGACAGTAGCTACAAACACTGTGACAGTAGATACAAACACTGTGACAGTAGCTACAAACACCGTGAGAGTAGCTACAAACACTGTGACAGTAGCTACAAACACTGTGACAGTAGCTACAAACACAGTGATAGTAGCTACAAACACTGTGACAGTAGCTACAAACACTGTGACAGTAGCTACAAACAACGTGACAGTAGCTACAAACACTGTGACAGTAGCTACAAACACTATGATAGTAGCTACAAACACTGTGACAGTAGCTACAAACACTGTGACAGTAGCTACAAACACTGTGACAGTAGCTACAAACACTGTGACAGTAGCTACAAACACTGTGACAGTAGCTACAAACACTGTGACAATAGCTACAAACACTGTGACAGTAGCTACACACACTGTGACAGTAGCTACACACACTGTGACAGTAGCTACAAACAATGTGATAGTAGCTACAAACACTGTGATAGTAGGTACAAACACTGTGACAGTAGCTACAAACACTGTGGCAGTAGCTACATACACTGTGACAGTAGCTACAAACACTGTGACAGTAGCTACAAACACTGTGATATGATAGTAGCTACAAACACTGTGACAGTAGCTACAAACAGTGTGATAGTAGATACAAACACTGTGATAGTAGCTACAAACACTGTGACAGTAGCTACAAACACTGTGACAGTAGCTACAAACACTGTGACAGTAGCTACACACACTGTGACAGTAGCTACAAACACTGTGACAGTAGATACAAACACTGTGGCAGTAGCTACACACACTGTGACAGTAGCTACAAACACTGTGATAGTAGCTACAAACACTGTGACAGTAGCTACAAACAGTGTGATAGTAGATACAAACACTGTGATAGTAGCTACAAACACTGTGAAAGTAGCTACAAACACTGTGACAGTAGCTACACACACTGTGACAGTAGCTACAAACAGTGTGATAGTAGATACAAACACTGTGATAGTAGCTACAAACACTGTGACAGTAGCTACAAAGACTGTGACAGTAGCTACACACACTGTGACAGTAGCTACAAACACTGTGACAGTAGCTACAAACACTGTGATAGTAGCTACACACACTGTGACAGTAGCTACAAACACTGTGATAGTTGCTACAAACACTGTGATAGTAGCTACAAACACTGTGACAGCAGCTACAAACACTGTGATAGTAGCTACAAACACTGTGACAGTAGCTACAAACACTGTGATAGTAGCTACAAACACTGTGACAGTATCTACAAACACTGTGACAGTAGCTACAAACACTGTGACAGTAGCTACAAACACTGTGATAGTAGCTACAAACACTGTGACAGTAGCTACAAACACTGTGATAGTAGCTACAAACACTGTGACAGTAGCTACAAACACTGTGATAGTAGCTACAAACACTGTGATAGTAGCTACACACACTGTGACAGTAGCTACAAACACTGTGATAGTAGCTACAAACACTGTGACAGTAGCTACAAACACTGTGACAGTAGCTACAAACACTGTGATAGTAGCTACAAACACTGTGACAGTAGCTACAAACACTGTGATAGTAGCTACAAACACTGTGATAGTAGCTACACACACTGTGACAGTAGATACAAACACTGTGACAGTAGATACAAACACTGTGACAGTAGATACAAACACTGTGACAGTAGCTACAAACACTGTGATAGTAGCTACATACACTGTGACAGTAGATACAAACACTGTGACAGTAGATACAAACACTGTGATAGTAGCTACAAACACTGTGACAGTAGCTACAAACACTGTGATAGTAGCTACAAACACTGTGACAGTTTCTACAAACACTGTGACAGTAGCTACAAACACTGTGACAGTAGCTACAAACACTGTGATAGTAGCTACAAACACTGTGACAGTAGCTACAAACACTGTGATAGTAGCTACAAACACTGTGACAGTCGCTACAAACACTGTGATAGTAGATACAAACACTGTGATAGTAGCTACACACACTGTGACAGTAGCTACAAACACTGTGATAGTAGCTACAAACACTGTGACAGTAGCTACAAACACTGTGACAGTAGCTACAAACACTGTGATAGTAGCTATAAACACTGTGACAGTAGCTACAAACACTGTGATAGTAGCTACACACACTGTGACAGTAGATACAAACACTGTGACAGTAGATACAAACACTGTGACAGTAGATACAAACACTGTGACAGTAGCTACAAACACTGTGACAGTAGCTACACACACTGTGATAGTAACTACTCACACTGTGACAGTAGCTACACACACTGTGATAGTAGCTACACACACTGTGACAGTAGCTACAAACACCGTGATAGTAGCTACAAACACTGTGATAGTAGCTACACACACTGTGACAGTAGCTACAAACACTGCGACAGTAGATACAAACACTGTGACAGTAGATACAAACACTGTGACAGTAGATACAATCACTGTGACAGTAGCTATAAACACTGTGACAGTAGCTACAAACACTGTGATAGTAGCTACAAACACTGTGATAGTAGCTACAAACACTGTGATAGTAGCTACAAACACTGTGACAGTAGCTACAAACAACGTGACAGTAGCTACAAACACCGTGACAGTAGCTACACACACTCTAACAGTAGCTACAAACACTGTGACAGTAGCTACAAACACTGAGGGTATTTAAAGGCCGCTTTATTATGACCGTGCGAAGGTAGCATAATCATTGCTTTTAATTAGGGCTGGGAAGGGCACGAGAAATGAGCTGTTTTAAAATTTTTAAAAATTGAATTTAATTTTTAAGTGAGAAGGCTTAAATAGGTAGGGGACGAAAAACCCCCTTAAAGTTTGACACAAAATTTAAATTTAAAGGGTAATTTAGGCTATAAAGTCTTATTATTATATAAGTGTTTATTTGGGGGCGACTAGGATATGTTATTTAACTGTTTCTTCATTCGAATAAAAATTTTTTGATTTTATGACCCTTTTTTATGGTATTAGAGTAAATTACTTTGGGGATAACAGCGAATTTTTTTTGAGAGTTCTTACGATAAAAGAGTTTGCGACCTCGATGTTGAATTAAAATTTCTTTGTAATGCAGCATTACAAAGAGGGTCTTTTCGACCTTTAAATTTTTCATGATTTGAGTTCAGACCGGCGTGACCAGGTTGGTTTCTATCTTCAGAAAAACAAGAATTGTTTTAGTACGAAAGGTTTAAAATTTGAAATAGTTTTAAAGATGCAGGTAATATATATGATGTAATTTTTTTATTATTACGGTCAGAAAAATCAAAAGATTTGTCTTTAATTTCCAAAAATTTAAAATTTTTTTTAAATATCTTCTGTTTAGGGGAGAGAGTTTCTTTGGTTTAGCGAGGCCCGGGGGGCCGAACGGCCTTAGGGAACCCCGAGATTTTCTACAAAATTAAGGTCAGGAGGAGAAATGAAATTATAAAAATAGAAGGGGGGCCTGAGGGTCCTGAGAGATAGGGGGGGGTTGACAGGTAGATGGGATTAATTCACTATTATTTAGGGGAGGAACACAGAAGAGATGTAAAAATTTTGATGGGCATTGGAAAAACTA
>WNWK01051495.1:0-12473 GCA_009830355.1 Cherax destructor
GGGTTTAAATTTTCTAGTAGCAAAACTCATCACATTACATTTACTAGACGTTCAGTGGTCTCTGACCATCCATTGTACCTATACGGCTCACGTATCCCAGAACGTGATAGTCAGGTTTCTCGGCCTCCTGTTTGACCGTCGATTGTCCTGGAAACCTCACATTACCTTTCTGAAGGCAACTTGTCACACCAGGCTGAATCTTCTTAAAACCCTCGCACATCTTTCATGGGGGGCTGATCGTAGAACCCTCCTTCGCCTACATTCAGCCCTAATTTTGTCGAAACTCGATTATGGTGACCAGATATATTCTGCGGCCTCCCCTGCTACTCTTTCCATCCTTAATCCCATCCATCACCAGGGATTACGCTTATGCCTTGGTGCATTTCGTTCTTTCCCGGTTGAGAGCCTCTATGTAGAAGCGAACATTGCATCCTTATCCGATCGTCGTGATGCACATTGCATTCGCTATTTTGTTCGCTCTCATGACCTCGGCAATCTTTCCATGTATAGGATTGTTACAGATGTTAGTAGGCGCTCTTTATTTGTTCGTCGCCCCTGTTTACTTCGTCCCTTTTCTCTTCGTCTACATTCACTCCTGTCTTCCCTTCAGCTCCCACCTCTATATGTTCATGTGACATCTCCCTTTCCCCTACCCCCTTGGGAAGTTCCTGCTGTCCGTGTCTGTTCTATTCCTCTATCTTGCGCGAAAGCCCAACTACCTACGGCGGCTTCTCGCTCTTTCTTTCTAGACCACTTCCGTTCTCATTCCCATGCCATCGCAGTATACACCGATGGTTCAAAGTCATCTGACGGCGTCGGATTCACAGCAGTGTTTCCGGACAGTGTTGTACGAGGGCATCTATTACCCTCGGCTAGCATATTTACGGCTGAATTGTATGCCATTCTTGTGGCACTTATCCGTATTGCATCTATGCCTGAGTCACCATTTGTGGTCGTTTCAGACTCCCTTAGTGCTTTACAGGCTATCCGTAAAATTGATACACCTCACCCCCTAGTTCTTCGTATCCACCTTTGGTTACGCCGTATCTTTAGCAAGCATAAAGATATTGTCTTTTGTTGGGTCCCTGGTCATGTTGACGTACAGGGCAATGAACAGGCAGACACTGCTGCGCGGTCAGCAGTACATGACCTTCCAGTTTCATATAGAGGTGTTCCTTTCATGGACTATTTTGCGGTCATTGCTACCCACCTTCGCACCCGTTGGCAACAACGCTGGTCTGACCTGCTGAATAACAAACTTCATTCTATTAAACCGGTTATAGGTTTCTGGCCTTCTTCTTGTCACCAATGTCGAGGTTGGGAGACTACTCTCTCCCTTCTTCGCATCGGCCACACTCATCTTACTCATAGGTATCTCATGGAGAGGCTCCCTGCCCCTCTCTGTGAGCATTGTCAGGTTCCAGTGTCTGTTCGACATATCCTGTTGGACTGCCCACTCTATCAACGAGCACGCAGAATTTACCTCCAACGACGTCTTCGCTCTGCGGCCCTTTCTTTACCTTCCCTTCTTGCAGATGGACCCTCCTTTAATCCTGACTCTCTTGTTGACTTTTTGACAGAAACTGACTTGCTACACAAACTCTGAAGATTATACCTCTAGCACCTCCCTCAGTCCCTTCTACCTCGATCTCTTGCTACCCTCCACCCTGGCACTACACACCGTCATCTTGCACTCCATACCCTACTAATCGTCCATCTCCCTCTTACAACCCACTCTCCCTGCATCCTAAAATAACCTGCAGCGCTGTATAACCCCTGTGGTTTAGCGCTTCTATTTATATAATAATAATAATAATAATAGTATATTTGAACATGATACAAAGAATTACATTTGGTTGAGATTACATGAGGTGTACATGCCAAAAGCCCCTAGTATGCAGGGCATTTTGGGCAGACTTAAAATTAACTTAAAACTAAATTGTAAGAATTTTTGTAGATAGTTTACAATGAATAAAGGTGAGTATTTAAGCTATGAAATTTGAACATAGTTTAGACATGACATTGTTTATACATAGTTTTGTACTTTTGTCTTCATTATAAAATTAATTAAATCAGATTAGATAAATTAAAGCAATAATAGTAATAAAATAATAAAAATTATGGTTGCTAATTTATATAATAAGTAAAGTTGCATACCTAAGTTATAAAGTTTGAATATAAGTTGAACATATCAATCAATTGTAGCAATTTATTGTAGCACTGCAACTAATTGAGTGAGATAACAATTTAAAACAATTACAGTGGTACCTCGAGTTACGATATTTTTTCGTTCGAGAATGCTGTTCAAGTGCCATTACCAAACGAATTTATCCCCATAAGGAATAATGTAAAATAGACTAGTCCTTTTACACCCCCAAAAATATACTTACAAAAGCATTTAAAAAAATAAACTTACATAAAAGGGCGATTTTGGGGACCATCGTAACTCGAGGTACCACTGTAATTGCATTACAGTTAGTTTACGTGGTCATTATAATGTAAGTGTTGTGGAAATAATTAGCTAAATGTGTATTATTCATAACAGGTTTTACATTCATTCATTCGTTCATTCATACATTACATTCAATTGATTAGTCAGGTTTTTACGTTAAGTGATTATTCTACTTTGCTGGGAATGTTTGATATGTAGCAATTAGCTTTGGGTGAGGTGGTGTTTTAGCATCGTTTTGAATTGGGGTACAGGTAGGGTTTCTTTGGCAATGACAGGTAATGAATTCCAAATTTTCGTGCCTTTTATATGCATTGAGTTTTTACATAGTGTTAGATGGACACGGGGAACATCGAGGAGTGATCTGTGTCTAGTGTTATGGTCATGTGTCCTGTTAAAATTGGTAAGGAGAAGTTTGAGTGGTGGGTTAATATTTGCATAGTGTGTTCTATGTATGTAATAGGCACAGTAAAAAGTATGGATGTCTTGTATGGTGAGTAAGTTTAGGTTTTTGAATATTGGTGGAGTATGTTGCCTGGAGTGAGAATTTGTTATCATTCTAACTGCTGCCTTTTGTTGTGTTATTAGTGGTCTGAGATGAGTTATTGATGTAGAGCCCCATGCGCAGATTCCATAGGTGAGGTAGGGGTAAATGAGTGAGTGATATAGGGTAAGGAGAGCTGGTTGTGGAACATAGTACCATATCTTGGATAGTATTCCCACGGTCTTTGAGACTTTCTTGGAGATTTGTTGTATATGTGTCTGAAATTTGAGGCCACTGTCAAGATGGATTCCTAAGAATTTTCCCTCTGTGAGTTTTGTGATAGGGGACCCGTTTATCATTATGTTAAGTGGTGCGTTTGTAGCTCTGTTCCCAAACTGGATAAAATAGGTTTTATCAATATTGAGAGTAAGTTTGTTGGTCATCATCCAGGTAGATATTTTCTGCAATTCAGTATTTGCAGTGTTGGCTAGTGTGTCTGGGCTTGGGTGAGAGATAACGTATGTAGTGTCATCTGCAAAAAGTATGGGTTTGAGTAGTTGAGATGCATTTGGTAGGTCGTTAATGTAAATGAGAAAGAGTAATGGGCCAAGAACACTTCCCTGTGGGACACCTACGGTAATAGTTTGCGCGGTGGAGCTAGCTCCATTTGTGCACACATATTGGTTTATGTTGCTAAGGTATGATTTTAGATAGTTTAGGGAGTGTCCTCTTATACCATAGTGCGATAATTTTAAGTGTAACAGATCATGGTCAACTGTATCAAAAGCTTTACGTAAATCAATGAAGATTCCCACTGGGATTTCTTTTTTCTCAAGGGCGGTGTAAATTATTTCTAACATGTGTATAATGGCATCATTTGTATTTTTATTAGGCCTGAATCCAAATTGACAGTGGTTGAGTACGTTGTTGGAGGTGAGGTAGGAATATATTTGTCTATGAATTAATTTTTCAAAGATTTTGGAGAGAAGGGGTAAGTTAGATATCGGCCTGTAGTTATTCAGGTCTGCTTGATCTCCTCCCTTATGTATTGGGGTGACCCTCGCTATTTTGAGTATTGATGGGAAGGTAGAGGATTCAATGGATTTGTTAGTGTTGCAATAATTGGTGAGAGAACTTGAGAGGCTTTTTTGTATATATAAGGTGGTAAGTTATTTAGGTCACCTGCTTTGTTTTTTAATGTGTTGATTATAAGTGATACTTCTATTGGGTTGGTTGGGGCTAGGAATAGTGTGTTCGGATAGGTGCCAGTGAGATAGTCGTTAGGTGGAGTATTTGAACTTGGGATTTTGCTTGCCAGCTTTTTACCTATGGTGAAGAAATCATTGAGTTTGTTTGCTGTTTCACTAGGTGGGAGTAGGGGTTTAATAATAATAATTCTGGCGGCTCTTTAAAATTTCCCTAAAATGGCACATGAGATTGTCATTGAACATGTCACATACACAGCTTGCAACAACTTTTTTAGTGTAATGTTCTTCCATAAATAATTGCACCTCATTCCACTTTCCACAAATGTCCTTAATATGTGAAGAAGGCACCTTCTTCCATCTCTCTTCCTCCTCCTGTGAACCAGTTTCCTGAGCTGTGGTCTCTTGCTGTTCCAGATGAAGCTCTTCCAGCTCTTCAGTGGTTAGCTCTTCACTGTGGTCCTCCACCAATTCTTCCACATCCTAGCCACTCACATCTAACCCAATGGAATTCAACAATGCCTCAATTGATTGCACAACTGGCATAGGGTCAACAGGGTCAGCCTCAAACCCTTCAAAATCTTTGTCGAGGACACTATCTGGCCACAAGTTTCTCCAAGCAGAGTTCAAAGTCCTGCAAGCCACTTCCTGCCAAGCCTTATCTATAAGGTGTATGCAATGGAGAATACTGAAGTGATCTTTCCAGAACTCTCTTAGGATTAATTCAGTGTCTGAGGTTATGTCAAAGCACCTTTGAAACATTGCTTTGGTGTAGAGTTTTTTGAAGTTTGAAATGACCTGCTGGTCCATTGGCTGGATGAGAGGAGTGGTATTAGGGGGCAAAAACTTCACTTTGATGAACTTACACTCCTCAAACAATTGGTCGTCCAAGTCTTGAGTGGCAATTTCTTGTCCAGGAGGTATTGCTTCACACTCGGGGCAAACACTGCATTGAACCAATCAAGGAAAATTTCCCTTGTGACCCATGCCCTACTGTTAGCCTTCCACATCACACTCAATTTACTCTTGACGACACTGTTTTTCTTAAACACACTGGGATTTTCTGAGTGATACACCACTAAAGGCTTCACTTTGAAATCCCCACTAGCATTACTACACAACATGAGAGTTAGCCTGTCTTTCATAGGCTTGTGTCCTGGCAGTGCCTTTTCCTCCTTCGTGATGTAGGTCCTCTTTGGTATTTTCTTCCAAAAGAGGCCTGTTTCGTCACAATTAAACATTTGTTGGGGAGGAATTCTTCAGCCTCTACATAGCTTTTAAATTCAGTCACAAATTTTTCAGCTACATGTTTGTCTGAACTGGCAGCCTCACCATGCCTTACCACACTGTGTATGCCACTACGCTTCTTAAATCTCTCAAACCAGCCTTTGCTGGCCTTAAATTCACATACATCACCACTCGTTGCAGGCATTTTCTTTACGAGATCGTCGTGCAACTGCCTTGCCTTTTCAAAAATTATTGATTGCATAACAGTATCTCCTCCTAACTGTTTTTTTTAATCTCTTTTTTTTTTGTGAGCATATCTACCCCTTTTGCAACTACAGCTTCCTTGATTTCCTTTCTTTTCGCCACAATCGAAGTGATGGTTGAATGGTGCTTCCCATACAGCCTGGCCAACTCAGCCACATGCACTTCACTTTCATATTTTGCATTTATTTCCTTCTTCAATTCGATCGTGTTTCTCACCTTCACCTTCTTTACCAAAGGGCTGGCAATAGCAGCTTTCTTTGGGCCCATGGTGGCTTATTTAGCAGTTGCAAACACAAAAATAAATGGAATATGTACAGTGGAACCTCTACTAACGAGTTTAATCCGTTCCATGACCTTGCTCGCAACTGGATTTGCTCGTTTGTTTAGTCAATTTTCCTCATTTAAATTAATTGAAATGGTATTAATCCGTTCCAGTGGAATTACAGGCACCACAAAATACTTCAATAATTTCCCTAATGTCAACTCTACGGCTTATTTATCTATCACAATTCATCTAATATGACATAATAAACAATATTAATAACATAGAAACATGATATATACCTTAGAATGAATGAAATATTACGTATGTGAGTAGTGTTAGTGGAGGCGGAGGCAGCAGCCATTGTTGTTGTGGAGTATAGGGCCACCACGGCGGCCATTCCTTCTCCTGGCATACCTTTCCATGCTTTTATAACAGAAAACTGAGTGTTTGTAACTCAAACTCCATTAGATCGTCCTTTTTCTGTCGCCTAATGGCTTAATTGCTACACTGTTAATGGTACACTCTTAACCCTTTTGGGGTCGGTGCCGTACTAGTACGTTTTACGAGCAGGGGTCGGTGCCGTACTAGTACGCGTAAATTCTAGCGGCCTCAAATTAAGCGGGAAATGGCTGGTAGGCCTACATATGAAAGAATGGGTCTGTGTGCGCAGTATAAAAAAAATCCTGCAGCACACACTGCATAATGAGAAAAAAAAACTCTGACCGTTTTTTTCGTTTAAAACAGCGACTCTGCAGTCTATTTTCGTATGGTATTTATTGATGTATTCTCGTTTTCTTGGTCTCATTTGACAGAATGGAAGATATATTACAGAAACAGAGATGATTTTGATTGGTTTGACAATGACAAGTACCTTGAAATTGAGCTCAAAGTAGCGAAAATGTTCGATTTTAGTCGATGTTCAAGAGTAAACAAATCACACCATGTGTCCAATACACATCAACTGGCGAGTCTAATATTCTTGCACAAGTGAGCTGATATTATTTATACCATTTTTACAATGATGCAGTTGTATACATAACAGTAAATCTTCTATAATAATAATAATAATAATAATAATAATAATAATAATAATAGTTTATTTGGACATGATACAAAGAATTACATTTGGTTATTGAGATTACATGAGGTGTACATGCCAAAAGCCCCTAGTATGCAGGGCATTTTGGGCAGACTTAAAATTAACTTAAAACTAAATTGTAAGAATTTTTGTAGATAGTTTACAATGAGTAAAGGTGAGTATTTAAGCTATGAAATTTGAACATAGTTTAGACATGACATTTTTTAAACATAGTTTTGTACTTTTGTCTTCATTATAAAATTAATTAAATCAGATTAAACAAATTAAAGCAATAATAGTAATAAAATAATAAAAAGTTATTTTATTTTTTATTAACACATCGGCCGATTCCCACCAAGGCAGGGTGGCCCGAAAAAGAAAAACTTTCATCATCATTCACTCCATCACTGTCTTGCCAGAAGGGTGCTTTACACTACAGTTATAAAACTGCAACATTAACACCCCTCCTTCAGAGTGCCGGCACTGTACTTCCCATCTCCAGAACTCAAGTCCGGCCTGCCGGTTTCCCTGAATCCCTTCATAAATGTTACTTTGCTCACACTCCAACAGCACGTCAAGTATTAAAAACCATATGCCTCCATTCACTCCTATCAAATACGCTCACACATGCTTGCTGGAAGTCCAAGCCCTCGCACACAAAACTTCCTTTACCCCTCCCTCCAACCTTTCCTAGGCCGACCCCTACCCCGCCTTCCCTCCACTACAGATTTATACACTCTCGAAGTCACTCTGTCTCGTTCCATTCTCTCTACATGTCCAAACCACCTCAACAACCCCTCCTCAGCTCTCTGGACAATCGTTTTGGTAATCCGCACCTCCTCCTAATTTCCAAACTCCGAATTCTCTGCATTATATTCACACCACACATTGACCTCAGACATGACATCTCCACTGCCTCCAGCCTTCTCCTCGTTGCAACATTCATCACCCATGCTTCACACCCATATAAGAGCGTTGGTATAACTATACTCTCATACATTCCCTCTTTACTTCCATGGACAAGGTTCTTTGTCTCCACAGACTCCGAAGTGCTCCACTCACCCTTTTCCCCTCATCAATTCTATGATTCACCTCATCCTTCATAGACCCATCCGCCGACATGTCCACTCCCAAATATCTGAATACATTCACCTCCTCCATACTCTCTCCCTCCAATCTGATATCTAATCTTTCGTCACCTATTCTTTTGTTATCCTCATCACCTTACTCTTTCCTATATTCACTTTCAATTTTCTTCTTTTACACACCCTACCAAATTCATCCACCAACCTCTGCAGCTTCTCTTCAGAATCTCCCAAAAGCACAGTGTCATCAGCAAAAAGCAACTGTGACAACTCCCACTTTGTATTTGCTTCTTTATCTTTTAGCCCAACACCTCTTGCCAAGACCCTCGCATTCACTTCTCTTACAACCCCATCTATAAATATATTGAACAACCACGGTGACATCACACATCCTTGTCTAAGGCCCACTTTTACTGGGAAATAGTCCCCTTCCCTCCTACACACTCTAACCTGAGCCTCACTATCCTCATAAAAACTCTTCACTGCTTTCAGTAACCTTCCTCCTATTCCATACACCTGCAACATCTGCCACATTGCCCCCTATCTACCCTATCATACGCCTTTTCCAAATCCATAAATGCCACAAAAACATCTTTACCCTTATCCAAATACTGTTCACCTATATGTTTCACTGTAAACACTTGGTCTACACACCCCCCACCTTTCCTAAAGCCCCCTTGTTCATCTGCTATCCTGCTTTCTGTTTTACTCTTAATTCTTTCAATAATAACTCTACCATACACTTTACCAGGTACACTCAACAGACTTATTCCCCTATAATTTTTGCACTCTCTTTTGTCCCCTTTGCCTTTATACAAAGGAACAATACACGCTCTCTGCCAATCCCTAGGTACCTTACCCTCTTCCATACATTTATTAAATAATAGCACCAACCACTCCAAAATTATATCCCCACCTGCTTTTAACATTTCTATCTTTATCCCATCAATCCCAGCTGCCTTACCCCTTTCATTCTACCCACTGCCTCACGAACTTCCCCTACACCCACAACTGGCTCTTCCACACTCCTACAAGATGTTATTCCTCCTTGCCCTACACACGAAATCACAGCTTCCCTGTCTTCATCAACATTTAACAAATCCTCAAAATATTCTCTCCATCTTCCCGATACCTCTAACTCTCCATTTAATAACTCTCCTCTCCTATTTTTAACTGTCAAATCCATTTGTTCTCTAGGCTTCCTCAACTTATTAATCTCATTCCAAAACTTTTCTTATTTTCAACAAAATTTGCTGATAACATCTCACCCACTCTCTCATCTGCTCTCTTTTACATTGCTTCACCACTCTTTTAACTTCTCTTTTTCTCTCCATATACTCTTCCCTCCTTGCATCACTTCTACTTTGTAAAAACCTCTCATATGCTAACTTTTTCTCCCTTACTACTCTCTTTACATCATCATTCCACCAATCGCTCCTCTTCCCTCCGCACCCACTCGCCTGTAACCACAAACTTCTGCTGAACACTCTAACACTACATTTTTAAATCTACCCCATACATTTTCGACCCCATTGCCTACACTCTCACTAGCCCATCTATCCTCCAATAGTTGTTTATATCTTACCCTAACTGCCTCCTCTTTTAGTTTATAAACCTTCACCTCTTTTACTTACTGATTCTATTTTCCTTGTATCCCATCTACCTTTTACTCCCACTGTAGCTATAACTAAAAAGTGATCTGATATATCTGTAGCCCCTCTATAAACATGTACATCCTGAAGTCTACTCAACAGTCTTTTATCTACCAATACATAGTCCAACAAACTACTGTCATTACGCCCTACATCATATCTTGTATACTTATTTATCCTCTTTTTCTTAAAATATGTATTACCTATAACTAAACCCCTTTCTATACAAAGTTCAATCAAAGGGCTCCCATTATCATTTACACCTGGCACCCCAAACTTACCTACTACACCCTCTCTGCATGTTTCTCCCACTTTAGCATTTAGGTCCCCTACCACAATTACTCTCTCATTTGGTTCAAAAGTTCCTATACATTCGCTTAACATCTCCCAAAATCTCTCTCTCTCCTCTACACTCCTCTCTTCTCCAGGTGCATACACGCTTATTATGACCCACTTTTCGCATCCGACCCTTATTTTAATCCACATAATCCTTGAATTTACACATTTATATTCCCTCTTTTCCTTCCATAACTGATCCTTCAACATTATTGCTACCCCTTCCTTAGCTCTAACTCTCTCAGATACTCCTGACTTAATCCCATTTATTTCTCCCCACTGAAACTCGCCTACCCCTTCAGCTTTGTTTCGCTTAGGGCCAGGACATCCAACTTCTTTTCATTCATAACATCGGCAATCATCTCTTTCTTATCATCCGCACTACATCCACGCACATTCAGACAACCCAATTTTATAAAGTTTTTCTTCTTCTCGTTTTTAGTAGATTTGTACAGGAGAAGGGGTTACTAGCCCATTGCTCCCGGCATCTTAGTCGCCTCATACGACACGCATGGCTTACAGAGGAAAGATTCTTTTCCACTTCCCCATGGACAATAGAGAAAATAAAAAGAACAAGAGCTATTAAGAAAAAGAAGAAAAACCTAGATGTGTGTATGTATATATATGCATGTGTATGCCAGTGTAGTGTGACCTAAAGTGTAAGTAGAAGTAGCTAGATATATACCTGTTATCCAGCGTGTTTATGAGACAGAAAAAAAAAAAAAAAAAGACACCAGCAATCCTACCATCATGTAAAACAGTTTCAGGTTTCTGTTTCGCAGTCACCTGGCAGGACGGTAGTACCTCCCTGGGTGGTTGCTGTCTACCAACCTACTACCTTAAAAAGTTATGGCTGATAATTTATAAAATAAGTAAAGTTGCATACCTAAGTTATAAAGTTTGAATATAAGTTGAACATATCAATTAATTGTAGCAATTTATTGTAGCACTGCAACTAATTGAGTGAGATAACAATTTAAAACAATTAATTGCATTGCAGTTAGTTTACGTGGTCATTATAATGTAAGTGTTGTGGAAATAATTAGCTAAGTGTGTATTATTCATAACAGGTTTTACATTCATTCATTCGTTCATTCATACATTACATTCAATTGATTAGTCAGGTTTTTACGTTAAGTGATTATTCTACTTTGCTGGGAATGTTTGATATGGAGCAATTAGCTTTGGGTGAGAAGGTGGTTTTTTAGCATCGTTTTGAATTGGGGTACAGGTAGGGTTTCTTTGGCAATGACAGGTAATGAATTCCAAATTTTCGTGCCTTTTATATGCATTGAGTTTTTACATAGTGTTAGATGGACACGGGGAACATCGAGGAGTGATCTGTGTCTAGTGTTATGGTCATGTGTCCTGTTAAAATTGGTAAGGAGAAGTTTGAGTGGTGGGTTAATATTTGCATAGAGTGTTCTATGTATGTAATAGGCACAGTAAAAAGTATGGATGTCTTGTATGGTGAGTAAGTTTAGGTTTTTGAATATTGGTGGAGTATGTTGCCTGGAGTGAGAATTTGTTATCATTCTAACTGCTGCCTTTTGTTGTGTTATTAGTGGTCTGAGATGAGTTATTGATGTAGAGCCCCATGCGCAGATTCCATAGGTGAGGTAGGGGTAAATGAGTGAGTGATATAGGGTAAGGAGAGCTGGTTGTGGAACATAGTACCGTATCTTGGATAGTATTCCCACGGTCTTTGAGACTTTCTTGGAGATTTGTTGTATATGTGTCTGAAATTTGAGGCCACTGTCAAGATGGATTGTATGAATCTTAGCCCTGTCTTTGTCTCTGTAGATGCTTTCCTCTCCCATTACATTGTTAAATGCTCCAAACTTCAGAACACCCGTGACTTAACCTGATTCCTTCCCCTTCTATCTCTTCCCCCTTCTCCTCTTTCTCCTTTCTCCTCTGTGTTTTCTTTCTTTTCTTTTGCCTTGTATTTGTCCTTCTTTATTTTATTTTATTTTCATTTTTCCTCCCTCTGTGTTGTTGTCCTTACCCTATGCGGGCCGCCAGCTTCCACTACCACTACCACTACTACCTCCATTATTACCCCTCCACCACTTTCTTGTGCCCTCCCTGTCTGCCTGCCTATAAATACCCCTTCTTCCTGTCCTGTGTGTTAGTGTGACTTTGTAAATGGTCCCAAATCGGCCCAAAAATCGTCGTAAACTCCTTCCTCTCTTTTTAAAAAATGCGGGTTGTGTGTTAAAAAAAAGAAAAATGTAAAAAAAAACACAGGGGCTTCCCGATTATTGTCGTCCCCTGCCTTGAACCAAACTGAATGCTGGGAGGGGGGGGGTGGGGGGGGTGAGGGTGGCGGGGGAAAGAGTAGGACTCCCCCCTGATTAATGGTTTTAAAACCCCCCCGGGGGGTGCGCTCAAAATTTTTTTCCTCCCGGACCGTGAATATCATTTT
>WNWK01051496.1:0-12472 GCA_009830355.1 Cherax destructor
CCCGGCGATTTATTTTGTTTCAGTGGTCCAGTTTGTTTCATAATCATTTCGCTAGTGACTGTGATATTACATAATTTATCTTCTTCTGGGCCTCTGTAAAAATTAATTACTGGGATATTATTAATGTCTTCCTGTGTGAAAACCGAGGAAAATAATTATTAAAAATAGAGCACATATCATTCTCCTTGTCAGTAAGATGCCCAAAGTTATTTTTAAGGGGACCTATCTTATCCTAACTTTGTTCTATAAACCTGGAAAAAACTTTTTGGGTTAGTTTTTGAATCCCTAGCAACTTTAATTTCATAGTCAATTATAGCTGATATTATTAGAAGCCATCTAGATAACCATAATTTGATTAATGATACCCAGCATGGATTCACGAGGGGCCGTTCCTGCCTATCTAATTTATTAACCTTCTTCAGTAAAGCTTTTGAGGCTGTTGATCACGATAAAGAATTCGATATTGTTTATTTAGACTTTAGTAAGGCTTTTGATAGAGTACCGCACCAGAGACTGTTAAAGAAAGTGGCAGCTCATGGCATTGGGGGAAAAGTGCTGTCATGGATCGAGTCATGGCTCACCAATAGGAAGCAGAGAGTGTGCATAAATGGGTTAAATCCGAATGGGGACTTGTAACAAGTGGTGTTCCACAGGGATCAGTCTTAGGCCCATTGTTATTTATAATATATATCAATGACCTTGATGAGGAATTACTAGTGATATGAGTAAATTCGCCGACGACACGAAGATAGGTAGGATAATTGATTCAAACATAGATGTCATAGAACTTCAGGAAGATTTAGACAAACTTAATTCGTGGTCAGAAAAGTGGCAGATGCAGTTCAATGTAGATAAATGCAAGGTTCTGAAGCTCGGGAGTGTCCATAACCCAAGCACTTATAAGTTAAATAACGTAGAACTTAGCCATACAGATTGCGAGAAGGACTTGGGGGTGATGGTAAGCAGCAACCTTAAACCAAGACAGCAATGCCTAAGCGTACGTAATAAGGCAAATAGATTACTGGGATTTATATCAAGAAGTGTTAGCAACAGAAGTCCAGAGGTTATATTACAGCTTTATACATCATTAGTAAGGCCTCACCTAGATTACGCAGCTCAGTTCTGGTCTCCATATTACAGAATGGACATAAATTCGTTAGAAAACATTCAGCGTAGAATGACTAAATTAATACATAGCATTAGAAATCTTCCTTACGAAGAAAGATTGAAGACCCTAAAATTACATTCACTTGTAAGACGTAGAATGAGGGAGACATGATCGAGGTATACAAGTGGAAAATGGGTATTAACAAAGGGGATATAAATAAGGTCTTGAGGATATCTCTCCAAGAGAACCCGCAATAATGGATTCAAGTTAGATAAGTTTAGATTTAGAAAGGATATAGGAAAGTATTTTTGGAAATAGGGTAGTTGATGAGTGGAACAGTCTGCCTAGTAGGGTTATTGAAGCTAGGACCTTGGGTAGTTTCAAATTTAGGTTGGATAAATTCATGAGTGAGAGGGTTGGATTTGAGTGGGTCTCGCGCATGAGTGGGTAGAATTGTCAAAGCTTATTTCTTGGGTAGCATTGAAAATTGGGTTGAGCAAATATTCTGTTAGTGGGACGGATTGTGAAGGACCTGCCTAGTATGGGCCAATAGGCCTGCTGCAGTGTTCCTCCTTTCTTATGTTCTTATGTTCTTATGTAAATAGATTACTGGGATTTATATCAAGAAGTGTTAGCAACAGAAGTCCAGAGGTTATATTACAGCTTTATACATCATTAGTAAGGCCTCACCTAGATTACGCAGCTCAGTTCTGGTCTCCATATTACAGAATGGACATAAATTCGTTAGAAAACATTCAGCGTAGAATGACTAAATTAATACATAGCATTAGAAATCTTCCTTACGAAGAAAGATTGAAGACCCTAAAATTACATTCACTTGTAAGACGTAGAATGAGGGGAGACATGATCGAGGTATACAAGTGGAAAATGGGTATTAACAAAGGGGATATAAATAAGGTCTTGAGGATATCTCTCCAAGAGAGAACCCGCAATAATGGATTCAAGTTAGATAAGTTTAGATTTAGAAAGGATATAGGAAAGTATTGGTTTGGAAATAGGGTAGTTGATGAGTGGAACAGTCTGCCTAGTAGGGTTATTGAAGCTAGGACCTTGGGTAGTTTCAAATTTAGGTTGGATAAATTCATGAGTGAGAGGGGTTGGATTTGAGTGGGACTCGCGCATGAGTGGGTAGAATTGTCAAAGCTTATTTCTTGGGTAGCATTGAAGATTGGGTTGAGCAAATATTCTGTTAGTGGGACGGATTGTGAAGGACCTGCCTAGTATGGGCCAACAGGCCTGCTGCAGTGTTCCTCCTTTCTTATGTTCTTATGTTCTTATTGCTGTCTTGGTTTAAGGTTGCTGCTTACCATCACCCCCAAGTCCTTCTCGCAATCTGTATGGCTAAGTTCTACGTTATTTAACTTATAAGTGCTTGGCTTATGGACACTCCCGAGCTTCAGAACCTTGCATTTATCTACATTGAACTGCATCTGCCACTTTTCTGACCACGAATTAAGTTTGTCTAAATCTTCCTGAAGTTCTATGACATCTATGTTTGAATCAATTATCCTACCTATCTTCGTGTCGTCGGCGAATTTGCTCATATCACTAGTAATTCCCTCATCAAGGTCATTGATATATATTATAAATAACAATGGGCCTAAGACTGATCCCTGTGGAACACCACTTGTTACAAGTCCCCATTCGGATTTAACCCCATTTATGCACACTCTCTGCTTCCTATTGGTGAGCCATGACTCGATCCATGACAGCACTTTTCCCCCAATGCCATGAGCTGCCACTTTCTTTAACAGTCTCTGGTGCGGTAGATTACGCAGCTCAGTTCTGGTCTCCATATTACAGAATGGACATAAATTCGTTAGAAAACATTCAGCGTAGAATGACTAAATTAATACATAGCATTAGAAATCTTCCTTACGAAGAAAGATTGAAGACCCTAAAATTACATTCACTTGTAAGACGTAGAATGAGGGAGACATGATCGAGGTATACAAGTGGAAAATGGGTATTAACAAGGGGATATAAATAAGGTCTTGAGGATATTCTCCAAGAGAGAACCCGCAATAATGGATTCAAGTTGGATGGGTTTAGATTTAGAAGGATATAGGAAAGTATTGGTTTGGAAATAGGGTAGTTGATGAGTGGAACAGTCTGCCTAGTGGGGTTATTGAAGCTAGGACCTTGGGTAGTTTCAAATTTGGGTTTGGGATAAATTCATGAGTGAGAGGGGTTGGATTTGAGTGGGACTCGCGCATGAGTGGGTAGAATTTCAAAGCTTATTTTTGGGTAGCATTGAAAATTGGGTTGAGCAAATATTTGTTAGTGGAGGATTGTGAAGGACCTGCCTGTAGGCCAGGCCTGCTGCAGTGTTCCTCCTTCTTATAAGAACATAAGAACATAAGAAAGGAGGAACACTGCAGCAGGCCTGTTGGCCCATTCTAGGCAGGTCCTTCACATTCCATCCCACTAACAGAATATTTGTTCAACCTATTTCAATGCTACCCAAGAAATAAGCTTTGATAATTTTATTTACTCATGTGCAATTCACTCAAATCCAACCCTTTCACTCATGAATTTATCTAACCTAAATTTAAAACTACCCAAGGTCCTTGCTTCAATAACCCTACTAGGCAGACTGTTCCACTCATCGACTACCTATTTCCAAACCAATACTTTCCTATATCCTTTCTAAATCTAAACTATCTAACTTGAATCCATTATTGCGGGTTCTCTCGGAGAGATACCTCAAGACCTTATTTATATCCCTTGTAATACCCATTTTCCACTTGTATACCTCGATCATGTCTCCTCATTCTACGTCTACAAGTGAATGTAATTTAAGGGTCTCAATCTTTCTTCAGGAAGATTTCTAATGCTATGTAAATTACATCTACGCTGAATGTTTTCTAACGAATTTATGTCAATTCTGTAATATGGAGACCAGAACTGAGCTGCGTAATTTAGGTGAGGCCTTACTAATGATGTATAAAGCTGTACACCCAACACACAACCAGCCAACAACCAACACACAACCAGCCAACAACCAACACACAACCAGCCAACAACCAACACACAACCAGCCAACAACCAACACACAACCAGCCCACACCCAACACACAACCAGCCAACAACCAACACACAACCAGCCAACAACCAACACACAACCAGCCAACAACCAACACACAACCAGCCAACAACCAACACACAACCAGCCAACAACCAACACACAACCAGCCCACACCCAACACACAACCAGCCAACAACCAACCAGCATACTATCAGACCACACTGTACACACAACCAGCCAACAACCAACACAACCAGCTCACAACATTCAGTCGGTCAACATACAACACATAACCGACCCACAGTCAACACACAACCAGCGCATAACCAGCACACAGCTAACCTTCAACCAATCTCTTCAAGTTCTTATTTATCTCTTCAAGTTCTTATTTATCTCTTCAAGTTCTTATTTATCTCTTGGTTCTTATTTATCTCTTCAAATTGTTCTTATTTATCTCTTCAAACAGGTGTAGTGTCTGATGTGTGGAAGATGGCTGATGTGGTTCCTATTTTTAAAGCGGGGGACAAGTCGCTACCGTCGAGCTGCCGCCCAATGGGCCTGACCTCAATTGTAGGCAAATTACTAGAGTCAATTATAGCTGATATTATTAGAAGCCATCTAGATAACCATAATTTGATTGGTGATACCCAGCATGGATTCACGAGGGGCCGTTCCTGCCTATCTGATTTGTTAACCTTCTTCACTAAAGCTTTTGAGGCTGTTGATCACGATAAAGAATTCGATATTGTTTATTTAGACTTTAGTAAGGCTTTTGATAGAGTACCGCACCAGGGACTGTTAAAGAGAGTGGCAGCTCATGGCATTGGGGGAAAAGTGCTGTCATGGATCGAGTCATGGCTCACCAATAGGAAGCAGAGAGTGTGCATAAATGGGGTTAAATCCGAATGGGGACTTGTAACAAGTGGTGTTCCACAGGGATCAGTCTTAGGCCCATTGTTATTTATAATATATATCAATGACCTTGATGAGGGAATTACTAGTGATATGAGCAAATTCGCCGACGACACGAAGATAGGTAGGATAATTGATTCAAACATAGATATCATAGAACTTCAGGAAGATTTAGACAAACTTAATTCGTGGTCAGAAAAGTGGCAGATGCAGTTCAATGTAGATAAATGCAAGGTTCTGAAGCTCGGGAGTGTCCATAACCCAAGCACTTATAAGTTAAATAACGTAGAACTTAGCCATACAGATTGCGAGAAGGACTTGGGGGTGATGGTAAGCAGCAACCTTAAACCAAGACAGCAATGCCTAAGCGTACGTAATAAGGCAAATAGATTACTGGGATTTATATCAAGAAGTGTTAGCAACAGAAGTCCAGAGGTTATATTACAGCTTTATACATCATTAGTAAGGCCTCACCTAGATTACGCAGCTCAGTTCTGGTCTCCATATTACAGAATGGACATAAATTCGTTAGAAAACATTCAGCGTAGAATGACTAAATTAATACATAGCATTAGAAATCTTCCTTACGAAGAAAGATTGAAGACCCTAAAATTACATTCACTTGTAAGACGTAGAATGAGGGAGACATGATCGAGGTATACAAGTGGAAAATGGGTATTAACAAAGGGGATATAAATAAGGTCTCTCCAAGAGAGAACCCGCAATAATGGATTCAAGTTAGATAAGTTTAGATTTAGAAAGGATATAGGAAAGTATTGGTTTGGAAATAGGGTAGTTGATGAGTGGAACAGTCTGCCTAGTAGGGTTATTGAAGCTAGGACCTTGGGTAGTTTCAAATTTAGGTTGGATAAATTCATGAGTGAGAGGGGTTGGATTTGAGTGGGACTCGCGCATGAGTGGGTAGAATTGTCAAAGCTTATTTCTTGGGTAGCTTTGAAAATTGGGTTGAGCAAATATTCTGTTAGTGGGATGGATTGTGAAGGACCTGCCTAGTATGGGCCAACAGGCCTGCTGCAGTGTTCCTCCTTTCTTATGTTCTTATGTTCAATCCGCAACCATATTACAAAAACTTACATCCAACTAACAACACTCCTGACCAATCCCGTAAGAACCAACTCATTGCGATATTACAATAACAGAGTCGCCCACAGGTGTAATAGTACACAAAATGCATGATAATGGAATTACGGGAAAAGTGGGTAGATGGTTCTTTAACTTTCTAACCAATAGAACACAAAGAGTAATAGTAAACAGAGTTAAAGTAATGGTGGCCACAGTGGAAAGTTCTGCTCCACAAGGTACAGTACTCGCTCCATTCCTTTTCCTCTTCCTTGAATCTGACATAGACAGAGATGTAAACCATCAACTACAACTAAATCACAACTACTCTACAACTAAATCACAACTACTCTACAGCTAACTCACAACTATTCTACAACTAACTGTGTTTTTCTTTGCTGACGATACTAGAATGTGCACGAAAGTGTTATCTGAGGACAATGTAAATCTACAAGTGGATATAAACCAAGTCTTCAAATGGACAACAGAAAACAATAGGAAGTTCAATGAGGACAAATTTCAATTACTCCGCTATGGAAAACTTATGGAAATTAAAGCTAGATCGGAGTGTAAAACAAATTATATCCAAACAATAGAGCAGAAAATTAATGTGAAAGACCTGGGAGTCATAATGTCAGGGAATCTCTTTTTAAAAAATCACAGCAATGTCATTATTTCATCTGCTAGAAAAAAATGATAGGATAGATAATGAGAACTTTCAAAACGAGGGATGCCAAATCTATTATTCTCTTTCAATCCCTTATTCTCTCTAGGTTGGAGTACTGCTGTATACTAACGGCCCATTTCAAGGCAGGCGAAATTGCCGATAAGAACATAAGAAAGGAGGAACACTGCAGCAGGCCTGTTGGCCCATACTAGGCAGGTCCTTCACATTCCATCCCACTAACAGAATATTTGTTATAAATTAGACACATATGCAACACTTGGGCATCCCTACCACACTTACAGTTAAGCACGTCGGTTACCGGAACCGTTTGTAGTCTCTTGACCTGTACTCAGTGGAACGCAGGCGAGAAAGATATATCATAATTTACACCGGGAAAATCGTAGAGAGACTAGTCCCAAATCTGAACTCGGAAATCCCTCTCTACGAGAGCAAAAGACTAGGCAGGCGGTGCATAAGAACATAAGAACATAAGAACATAAGAAAGGAGGAACACTGCAGCAGGCCTGTTGGCCCATACTAGGCAGGTCCTTCACAATCCGTCCCACTAACAGAATATTTGCTCAACCCAATTTTCAATGCTACCCACTCATGCGCGAGTCCCACTCAAATCCAACCCCTCTCACTCATGAATTTATCCAACCTAAATTTGAAACTACCCAAGGTCCTAGCTTCAATAACCCTACTAGGCAGACTGTTCCACTCATCAACTACCCTATTTCCAAACCAATACTTTCCTATATCCTTTCTAAATCTAAACTTATCTAACTTGATAAGTAGGGGCCCCGCCAGTAAATTAAGAACATAAGAACATAAGAAAGGCGGAACACTGCAACAGGCCTACTGGCCCATACTTGGCAGGTCCATATCAAAACCAACCCACCAACAAAAATATTTGTGCAACCCATCCCAATCGCCATCCAAGCAAGAAGCCCCGACAACACCCCTCCCCCCCCAACAACTGTGCAAGTCCCGTTCAAATCCATCCCCTCTCACTCACAAGAACACAGAAATAAGGAACACTGCATCAAGCCAACTGATCCACACTAGGCAAACCCAAAACCAATCCCACAAACAAAAACTCCTACCCAACCCACCTACTCCATCCATGGAATATGCTTTGATAATCAGGGCACTATAAAATAGGGTACTGAAGGAGCTGAAGCACCTGGTCCATCACCAGGGCACTGAATATGCCGAAGCACATGATCTATCACCAGGGCGTTGAAGGAGCTGAAGCACCTGGTCCATCACCAGGGCACTGAATAAGCCGAAGCACCTGGTCCATCACCAGGGTACTGAGGGAGCCGAAGCACCTGGTCCATCACTAGGTGCTGAGGGAGCCGAAGCACCTGGTCCATCACCAGGGTACTGAAGGAGCCGAAGCACCTGGTCCATCACCAGGGTACTGAAGGAGCCGAAACACCTGGTCCATCACCAGGGTACTGAAGGAGCCGAAGCACCTGGTCCATCACCAGGGTACTGAAGGAGCCGAAGCACCTGGTCCATCATTAGGGTACTGAGGGAGCAGAAGCACCTGGGCCATCACCAGAGTACTGAGGGAGCCGAAGCACCTGGTCCATCACCAAGGAACTGAATGAGCATAAGCACCTGGTCCATCACCAGGGTACTGAGAGAAATTATTACTATCCCCACTCCCTGCATGCCTGCCACACTCCCCGCATGCCCGCCACACTCCCCGCATGAATGCCACACTCCCTGCATGCCTACCAAACTCCCCGCATGAATGCCAAACTCCCCGCACGAATGCTAAACTCCCCGCACCAATGCTACACTCCCCGCATCAATGCTAAACTCCCCGCATCAATGCTAAACTCCCTGCATCAATGCTAAACTCCCTGCATCAATGCTAAACTCCCTGCATCAATGCTAAACTCCCTGCATCAATGCTACACTCCCTGCATCAATGCTACACTCCCTGCATCAATGCTACACTCCCTGCATGC
The DNA here is from genome assembly GCA_009830355.1 of Cherax destructor. Classification (NCBI taxonomy): domain Eukaryota; kingdom Metazoa; phylum Arthropoda; class Malacostraca; order Decapoda; family Parastacidae; genus Cherax; species Cherax destructor. The sequence continues at coordinate 8,802 of WNWK01051496.1, forward strand.
CTGCTAAACTCCCTGCATGAATGCTAAACTCCCTGCATGAATGCTAAACTCCCTGCTTCAATGCTAAACTCCCTGCTTCAATGCTACTCCCTGCATCAATGCTAAACTCCCTGCATCAATGCTAAACTCCCTGCATCAATGCTAAACTCCCTGCATCAATGCTAAACTCCCTGCATCAATGCTAAACTCCCTGCATCAATGCTAAACTCCCTGCATCAATGCTAAACTCCCTGCATCAATGCTAAACTCCTTGCATTAATGCTAAACTCCCTGCATCAATGCTACACTCCCTGCATCAATGCTAAACTCCCTGCATCAATGCTAAACTCCCTGCATCAATGCTAAACTCCTGCATCAATGCTAAACTCCCTGCATCAATGCTAAACTCCCTGCATCAATGCTAAACTCCCTGCATCAATGCTAAACTCCCTGCATCAATGCTAAACTCTCTGCATCAATGCTAAACTCCCTGCATCAATGCTAAACTCCCTGCATCAATGCTAAACTCCCTGCATCAATGCTAAACTCCCTGCATCAATGCTAAACTCCCTGCATCAATGCTAAACTCCCTGCATCAATGCTAAACTCCCTGCATCAATGCTAAACTCCCTGCATCAATGCTAAACTCCCTGCATCAATGCTAAACTCCCTGCATCAATGCTAAACTCCCTGCATCAATGCTAAACTCCCTGCATCAATGCTAAACTCCCTGCATCAATGCTAAACTCCCTGCATCAATGCTAAACTCCCTGCATCAATGCTAAACTCCCTGCATCAATGCTAAACTCCCTGCATCAATGCTAAACTCCCTGCATCAATGCTAAACTCCCTGCATCAATGCTAAACTCCCTGCATCAATGCTAAACTCCCTGCATGCCTGCTAATCTCCCTGCATGCCTGCTAATCTCCCTGCATCAATGCTAAACTCCCTGTATCAATGCTAAACTCCCTGCATCAATGCTAAACACCCTGCATCAATGCTAAACTCCCTGCATCAATGCTAAACTCCCTGCATCAATGCTAAACTCCCTGCATCAATGCTAAACTCCCTGCATCAATGCTAAACTCCCTGCATCAATGCTAAACTCCCTGCATCAATGCTAAACTCCCTGCATCAATGCTAAACTCCCTGCATGCCTGCTACACTCCCTGCATGAATGCTACACTCCCTGCATGCCTGCTAAACTCCCTGCATGAATGCCACACTCCCCACATGCCTATAACACAATAAGTATGTGGGGGCCCAAGACTGGTTCATCAGGCCCTGATCCACCCCGGGCCCCGGGGGCCTTGACTACTGAAACAACCTCCAGCTAAGTAACTCGAAACCAACCCACAAACCCACAAATAACCTTAAATCATCTAACTACTGACCTTAAACTAGTACACTTAATCCACACATAACCAACAACTACTGTACAATTGAACAACTACTGTACAACTAACTCACAACTACTGTACAACTAACTAACAACTACTGTACAACTAACAACTACTGTACAACTAACAACTACTGTACAACTAACAACTACTGTACAACTAACAACTACTGTACAACTATCTCACAACTACAACTAATTCACAACTACTCTACAACTAATCAACAACTACCGTACATCTAACAGACAATTACTCTACAACAAACTCATAACTACATAAGAAAAACATAAGAAATAAAAAGATGAATACTGGCACTACTCACTTGATAAAATTTTGTAGTTCACGTCTGCTGATGCCATCACAAGATTCTCGACTATTATTATGTTGCTTATGTTGATAGCAGCCAGCAGAGGGGAAAAATCTATAATGTAAAAGAACATAACATAAGAACATAAGAAAGGAGGAACACTGCAGCAGGCCTGTTGGCCCATACTAGGCAGGTCCTTCACAATCCATCCCACTAACAGAATAATTGCCCAACCTAATTTTCAATTCTACCCAAGAAATAAGCTTTGAAGATTCTATTAACTCAAGTGCGAGTCCCACTCAAATCCAGCCTCTCAAAGCCAGATAGTCCATACACCTTAGATAAGTCCTAATGGACGACTGTCAAGGAATAAACCAAATGCTGGTAGAAAGACGATTTAGGTTACAGTTGATGATAATTTACCCAAGTTACTGGTTGTAAAATTATCCTATTGTAAACTCCGTGGCTGAGTGACCAAAGTTCGAATTCATGCCCAGTGGGAATTATCATAGCTCCCAAAGTGACTATTTAAAAAACTCAGACACAGATGCCACAAAAAAGCTAGGCAGGACTCACGAAATCGTAATGACACGATTGCAAACAAACCATACCACGGGTGGGGTTCGAACCCGCGATCAGAGAATCTTAAAACTCCAGACCGTCGCGTAAGCCACTGGGCCAGCTAGCTTCAATAAGATTCATCCAACTAGGTATATTTCTACACCATAGGAAGGTTAGCATAGGCACCACTGTGTCCACAAATATACCTAGTTGGATGAATCTTATTGAAGCTAGCTGGCCCAGTGGCTTAAGCGACGGTCTCGAGTTTTGAGACTCTCTGATCGCGGGTTCGAACCCCACCCGTGGTATGGTTTAAGCTAGGCAGCCTGGTTACAAGCCATGTTCCTTCCCTGCCTCGGGAACACCAGTGAGCCTCAAGCATAGTTAATAACTATTTCATTCTCCTCCTATATGTATGGTGTCCCTCTCACTGGAGTGCCAGAAGCTAGGAAGAAACATGGCTTGTAACCCGGCAGCCTGGCTTTTTGTGGCATCTGTGGCTGAGTGGTATAAAGCGTCACTTTGGGAGTAATGGTACTAAGATAATTTAAATCTATATGATTTAAAACAGATATAAATTAAAATATCTTTGTATATTTTAAAGAAGATGGTACTAGAAATTTCAGATTTAAATTGAATAATTTATTTAGAAAATCAAAAATAGGAACATTATATTATAACGACAAACTGAAACAATATATGTATTTTAAATCCTTGTTAAAACAAATCTAAAATATAGTAGAGAGTAACAATAGGACCATACTTACATGCCTACATACGCAGGTAACATATGTACATGCATAGATAGACACATGCAGGCACATATGCGGGGCCAGGAGCTGAGTCTCGACCCCTGTAACCACAATTAGGCGAGTACATATTTGCTTGATAGATAAGAGTTCTGCGACTGCAAAGAACTATTTTGCGTGCACTGGGGAAGAGGGCCTCTTTAAGGGGGGGCCTCTTTAAGGGTCCTTGTCGGTAAAAAGTTTTCGGTCTGAGGGTGGACCTCTTTGGGCTTCTTCCTCAGACCGAACCTAAACCCCCAATCCCCTTCCCTTTCCCATCTTCCCCATCCTCCCTTTTTCCCCTTTTCCCCCTCCTCCTCATCTCCCTCCCTTATTCCCTTCCCATTTTCCCTGTGAGATTCTCTCCACAGGCATTCTAGTTCCTAGGTAGGGGAAGGGACCGTGGCCAATCCATTCCGTTGAGGTTCTTGGCGGTGGTGTAGTTTGCCGTGGAATCTGGATTGCCTGGGGGTGTCCCATCCCTCTCCGGTCCCCGGGGTGGCTTTAGGTATCTTTCGGGCGACTGGTGTATCTCTGGAGGCCACCTTTCGGATTTCGGGGTGGTGGGAAGGCGGGTGGCGGATAGGCGCCCCCTCTTTTCCGCCGAGGTGGCTCGGTGGATGTGAGGGTCCCAA
>WNWK01051497.1:0-12471 GCA_009830355.1 Cherax destructor
TGACTTGTTGCTCACCTTCCAAGATCAGCTGCTACAGCTGGGACCATAACAATACTGACTTGTTGCGTCATCTTCCAAGATCAGCTGCTACAGCTGGGACCATAACAATACTGACTTGTTGCGTCACCTTCCAAGATCAGCTGCTACAGCTGGGACCATAACAATACTGACTTGTTGCGTCACCTTCCAAGATCAGCTGCTACAGCTGGGACCATAACAATACTGACTTGTTGCGTCACCTTCCAAGATCAGCTGCTACGCTGGGACCATAACAACACTGACTTGTTGAGTCATCTTCCAAGATCAGCTGCTACAGCTGGGACCATAACAACACTGACTTGTTGCGTCACCTTCCAAGATCAGCTGCTACAGCTGGGACCATAACAACACTGACTTGTTGCGTCACCTTCCAAGATCAGCTGCTACAGCTGGGACCATAACAATACTGACTTGTTGCGTCACCTTCCAAGATCAGCTGCTACAGCTGGGACCATAACAATACTGGACTTGTTGCGTCACCTTCCAAGATCAGCTGCTACAGCTGGGACCATAACAATACTGACTTGTTGCGTCACCTTCCAAGATCAGCTGCTACAGCTGGGACCATAACAACACTGACTTGTTGCGTCACCTTCCAAGATCAGCTGCTACAGCTGGGACCATAACAACACTGACTTTGCCTCCAAATCCTCCTCTTCCTCCTTTTTTCCTTCCCTCCCTCTGCTGGTAGATGGTTTGTCATCTGCTGGTAGATGGTTGGTATCTGCTGGTAGATGGTTGGTATCTGCTGGTAGATGGTTGGTATCTGCTGGTAGATGGTTGGTATCTGCTGGTAGATGGTTGGAATCGCTGGTAGCTGGTTGGTATCTGCTGGTAGATGGTTGGTATCTGCTGGTAGCTGGTTGATATCTGCTGGTAGCTGGTTAGTATCTGCTGGTAGCTGGTTGGTATCTGCTGGTAGATGGTTGGTATCTGCTGGTAGATGGTTGGTATCTGCTGGTAGATGGTTGGTATCTGCTGGTAGCTGGTTGATATCTGCTGGTAGATGGTTGGTATCTGCTGGTAGCTGGTTGGTATCTGCTGGTAGCTGGTTGGTATCTGCTGGTAGATGGTTGGTATCTGCTGGTAGATGGTTGGTATCTGCTGGTAGATGGTTGGTATCTGCTGGTAGCTGGTTGATATCTGCTGGTAGATGGTTGGTATCTGCTGGTAGATGGTTGGTATCTGCTGGTAGATGGTTGGTATCTGCTGGTAGATGGTTGGTATCTGCTGGTAGATGGTTGGTATCTGCTGGTAGTGGTGCTGTACTCACCTATTTGTGGTTACTGGGGGTCGAATCTCGGTTCTTGTAGGAAGTCAGGGAGGTTAGAGAAAGTTACCACTGTCTATCACACACCACCACTGTCTATCACACACCACCACTGTCTATCACACACCACCACTGTCTCATCACACACCACCACTGTCTATCACATTGGTCAATGTGATATATTGATAGATAAATGACAGGTTAGATGGATTGATAGATAAATGGATAGATGGATTGATAGATTATTGTATTGGTGCATGGATAGATGGATTAATAGATAAGTAGATGGATTGATGGAGACATCAATAGATAAGTGGTGGGCAATGTGGTTGACTCTCTCTCACACCTATATATATATGTCGTGCCGATTAGGTAAAACTGGTCAATTAGCAAGAACTCATCTAAAATTAAGTCCTTTCTAAAATTTCTCTTATACGTTTAAAGATATATTTTTTCATTTATGTTAAGGTAAAAAATAATTTTGTACCAAGAGAAACTTTGAAAACCTACCTAACCTTATTACAACAAGCGCAATTTAATTTAGCTTAACCCAACTAAATATATTTTAGATTCGTTAACATTAATTTAATAATAAACAAACACAATGAAATATATTTTTCTTTAGGTTCAGAATTATTTTTGCGAAATTATTGCATACACAAATTTTCGCTTGTCTTTTATGGCAAGAAGAGCGTTGCTATTTAAGCCAAAATCGCAAGTTTTACCTAATCGGCACGACATATATATATATATATATATATATATATATATATATATATATATATATATATATATATATATATATATATATATATATACGTCTGTGTTTGCTGGTAGACAGTGTTGTCAGGAAGATGATGGAGGAAGGTGATAAGGTCCAGCTGCTGACGTATGGAACACTGTATACAAAACTCAAGAGGGTCACCAAATAGAACGAAAGGAACATGTGAAAGACCTGGGAATAATCATGTCAGCTGACTTTTCTTTCAAAGAATATTAAGACAAAGATCAGGACAGCCAGGAAGATGACGGGGTGGATATTGAGAACTTTCAACACAAGGGAAATAATGCCGATGGTGACACTATTCATATCACTTGTGCTCTCTGGCTTGGAGTACTGTTCAGTGTTGACGGCCCCGTCCAGGGCATTAGAGATATCACAGCTGCAACAAATACACAGATCATTTACTGCTCACACACAGCCAGTAAAGCATTTAAATTACTGAGAACACCTTAAAGTCTTGAACATGTACTCACTGGAGTGGAGGAGAGAGAGATACATGATAATATATACCTGGAAAGTACTCTAGGACCTGGTCCCAAATCTGCACATTGCCATAACAACATACTGGAGTGAGAGATATGGGAGGAAGTGTAAAATAAACCCAGTGAGGAGCAGGGGTGCGGCGGGGACAATTAGAAAACACTATCAACATCCGTGACCCCAGACTATTCAACATCTTACCAGAAGATGTCAGAAACACTGCTGGAACCAGTGTACAAGTCTTCAAGATGAAACTGGACAAGTATCTTCACCAGGTGCCAGATCAACCAGGCTGTGACGATGAATATGTGGGTCTGCGGGCCTCTAGCAGAAACAACCTGGTTGACAAGGCTAGCACCAGACGAGCCTGGCCCATGACCGTGCCACGAGAGTAGAAAGACTCGAAACTCATCAAAGGTGTGGTGTCAGGAAGTTGACAATGGTGTCAGGAAGGTGTTAATGGTGTCAGGAAGTTGACAATAGTGTCAGGAAGGTGTTAATGGTGTCATGAATTTTACAATGGTGTCAGGAAGTTGACAATGGTGTCAGGAAGATGTTAATGGTGTCAGGAAGGTGACAATGGTGTCAGGAAGGTGAGGTGACAAAGGTGTCAGGAAGGTGACAATGTTGTCAGGAAGGTGACAATGGTGTCAGGAAGGTGACAATGGTGTCAAGAAGGTGACAATGGAGTCAGGAAGGTGACAATGGTGTCAGGAAAGTGACAATGGTGTCAGGAAGGTGACAATGGTGACAGGAAGGTGACAATGGTGTCAGGAAGGTGACAATGGTGTCAGGAAGGTGACAATGGTGACAGGAAGGTGACAATGGTGTCAGGAAGGTGACAATGGTGTCAGGATGGTGACAATGGTGTCAGGAAGGTGACAATGGTGACAGGAAGGTGACAATGGTGTCAGGAAGGTGACAATGGTGTCAGGAAGGTGACAATGGTGACAGGAAGGTGACAATTGTGTCAGGAAGGTGACAATGGTGACAGGAAGGTGACAATGGTGACAGGAAGGTGACAATGGTGTCAGGAAGGTGACAATGGTGTCAGGAAGGTGACAATGGTGTCAGGAAGGTGACAATGGTGACAGGAAGGTGACAATGGTGTCAGGAAGGTGGCAATGGTGTCAGGAAGGTGACAATGGTGACAGGAAGGTGACAATGGTGTCAGGAAGGTGACAATGGTGTCAGGAAGGTGACAAGGGTGTCAGGAAGGTGACAATGGTGTCAGGAAGGTGACAATGGTGTCAGGAAGGTGACAATGGTGTCAGGAAGGTGACAATGGTGTAGGAAGGTGACAATGGTGTCAGGAAGGTGACAATGGTGTCAGGAAGGTGACAATGGTGTCAGGAAGGTGACAATGGTGTCAGGAAGGTGACAATGGTGTCAGGAAGGTGACAATGGTGTCAGGAAGGTGACAATGGTGTCAGGAAGGTGACAATGGTGTCAGGAAGGTGACAATGGTGTCAGGAAGGTGACAATGGTGTCAGGAAGGTGACAATGGTGTCAGGAAGTTGACAATGGTGTCAGGAAGGTGACAATGGTGTCAGTGTCAACAGGAAGGATCCAGGAATGACATCTCTCACAACTTAAAGATAAACGTGTCATATCCGCTATTAATATATCTCTCTCTTCCTCCTCTTCCTCCTCCTCGTCTTCCTCCTCGTGTTCCTCGTCCTCCTCCTCGTGTTCCTCGTGTTCCTCGTCCTCCTCCTCGTGTTCCTCGTCCTCCTCCTCGTGTTCCTCGTGTTCCTCCTCCTCGTGTTCCTCGTGTTCCTCAACGTGTTCCTCGTCCTCCTCCTCGTGTTCCTCGTGTTCCTCGTGTCTCCTCCTCGTGTTCCTCGTCCTCCTCCTCGTGTTCCTCGTCCTCCTCCTCGTGTTCCTCGTGTCCTCCTCGTGTTCCTCCTCGTTCCCTCGTCCTCCCTCGTGTTCCTCCTCGTGTCTCCTCGTGTTCCTCTTCTCGTGTTCCTCCTCGTGTTCCTCCTCGTGTTCCTCCTCGTCCTCCTCCTCGTCTTCCTCGTGTTCCTCCTCGTCCTCCTCCTCGTCCTCCTCCTCGTGTTCCTCCTCGTCCTCCTCGTGTTCCTCCTCGTGTTCCTCCTCGTGTTCCTCCTCGTGTTCCTCCTCGTCCTCCTCCTCGTCCTCCTCGTGTTCCTCCTCGTCCTCCTCCTCGTGTTCCTCCTCGTCCTCCTCCTCGTGTTCCTCCTCGTCCTCCTCCTCGTGTTCCTCCTCGTGTTCCTCGTGTTCCTCCTCGTCCTCCTCCTCGTGTTCCTCCTCGTCCTCCTCCTCGTCCTCCTCCTCGTGTTCCTCCTCGTGTTCCTCCTCGTCCTCCTCCTCGTGTTCCTCCTCGTCCTCCTCCTCGTCCTCCTCCTCGTGTTCCTCCTCGTCCTCCTCGTGTTCCTCCTCGTCCTCCTCCTCGTGTTCCTCCTCGTCCTCCTCGTCGTCCTCCTCCTCGTCCTCCTCGTGTTCCTCGTGTTCCTCCTCGTGTTCCTCCTCGTCCTCCTCCTCGTGTTCCTCCTCGTCCTCCTCCTCGTCCTCCTCCTCGTGTTCCTCCTCGTGTTCCTCTCGTCCTCCTCCTCGTCCTCCTCCTCTCGTGTTCCTCCTCGTCCTCCTCGTGTTCCTCCTCGTCCTCCTCCTCGTGTTCCTCCTCGTCCTCCTCCTCGTCCTCCTCTTCGTCCTCCTCCTCGTCCTCCTCCTCGTCCTCGTGTTCCTCCTCGTCCTCGTGTTCCTCCTCGTCCTCGTCCTCGTGTTCCTCCTCGTCCTCCTCCTCGTCCTCGTGTTCCTCCTCTCCTCGTGTTCCTCTCGTCCTCGTGTTCCTCGTGTTCGTCGTGTTCCTCGTGTTCCTCGTGTTCCTCGTGTTCCTCCTCGTCCTCGTCCTCGTGTTCCTCGTGTTCCTCGTGTTCCTCCTCGTCCTCGTGTTCCTCGTGTTCCTCGTCCTCGTGTTCCTCCTCGTCCTCGTGTTCCTCGTGTTCCTCGTCCTCGTGTTCCTCCTCGTCCTCGTGTTCCTCGTGTTCCTCCAGCGTCTTAGCTGGTACAGTAAAACAGAGAGGCGTTATTAGAATGCTTGAGGTGAACACTGGAGAGAGAGTTGTTGTTGTTGTGACTGTTGTTGGTAATGATGCTGTTAGTGGTGCTGTTGTTTGTACTGCTGCTTCTGGTGGTGCTGTTGTTTGTACTGCTGCTTCTGGTGGTGCTGTTGTTTGTACTGCTGCTTCTGGTGGGGCTGTTGTTTGTACTGCTGCTTCTGGTGGTGCTGTTGTTTGTACTGCTGCTTCTGGTGGTGCTGTTGTTTGTACTGCTGCTTCTGGTGGGGCTGTTGTTTGTACTGCTGCTTCTGGTGGTGCTGTTGTTTGTACTGCTTATACTGTTGCTGTTAGTGGTGCTGTGATTGTTGCTTGTGTTGCTGTTGTTGGTAATGATGCTGTTGCTGTTAGTGGTGCTGTTGTTTGTACTGCTACTTCTGGTGGTGCTGTTGTTTGTACTGCTGCTTCTGGTGGTGCTGTTGTTTGTACTGCTGCTTCTGGTGGTGCTGTTGTTTGTACTGCTGCTTCTGGTGGTGCTGTTGTTTGTACTGCTGCTTCTGGTGGTGCTGTTGTTTGTACTGCTGCTTCTGGTGGTGCTGTTGTTTGTACTGCTGCTTCTGGTGGTGCTGTTGTTTGTACTGCTTATACTGTTGCTGTTGTTGGTAATGATGCTGTTGCTGTTAGTGGTGCTGTTGTTTGTACTGCTCCTGTTGCTGTTAGTGGTGCTGTTGTTTGTACTGCTCCTGTTGCTGTTAGTGGTGCTGTTGTTTGTACTTCTCCTCCTGTTGCTGTTAGTGGTGCTGTTGTTTGTACTGCTCCTCCTGTTGCTGTTAGTGGTGCTGTTGTTTGTACTTCTCCTCCTGTTGCTGTTAGTGGTGCTGCTGTTTGTACTGCTCCTCCTGTTGCTGTTAGTGGTGCTGTTTGTACTGCTCCTCCTGTTGCTGTTAGTGGTGCTGTTGTTTGTACTGCTCCTCCTGTTGCTGTTAGTGATGCTGTTGTTTGTACTGCTCCTCCTGTTGCTGTTAGTGGTGCTGTTGTTTTACTGCTCCTCCTGTTGCTGTGATTGTTGCTGTTGTTACTCATGCTTGACTGTTAAGTGTGTTCAGCCGTTACCGTTGTTGATGTGCTCTGCTATTACTGTTGATTCAGGTGATAACGGTGTTACTGTTGATGGTGTTACCTTTGTTTCTACTGTTCATAACAACGATAATGGTGATGCTTCATGCTTAACAGATAAACAGATACATTAACAGATGAACAGATATATTAACAGATGAACAGAAAGTGTGTTGTGTGTGTGTTTAGTGTGTGTGTTGTGTGTGTGTGTTGTGTGTGTGTGTGTTGGGTGTGTGTTGTGTGTGTGTTGTGTGTGTGTGTGTGTGTGTGTGTGTTGTGTGTGTGTTGTGTGTTGTGTGTGTTGTGTGTGTGTTGTGTGTGTGTGTGTGTTGTGTGTGTGTGTGTGTGTGTTGTGTGTGTGTGTGTTGTGTGTGTGTTGTGTGTGTATGTGTTGTGTGTGTGTGTGTGTGTGTGTGTGTGTGTTTTGTGTGTTGTGTGTATGTGTTGTGTGTGTGTTGTGTGTGTGTTTTGTGTGTATGTTGTGTGTGTTATGTGTGTGTTGTGTGTGTGTTTTGTGTGTTGGGTGTGTGTGTTGTGTGTATGTTTTGTGTGTATGTGTTGTGTGTGTGTTTTGTGTGTTTTGTGTGTGTTGTGTGTGTGTTTTGTGTGTGTTGTGTTGTGTGTGTGTGTGTTTTGTGTGTTGGGTGTGTGTGTTGTGTGTGTGTTTTGTGTGTATGTGTTGTGTGTGTGTTTTGTGTGTTGGGTGTGTGTGTTGTGTGTGTGTTTTGTGTGTGTTGTGTTGTGTTGTGTGTGTGTGTTTTGTGTGTTGTATGTATTGTGTGTGTACTCACCTAATTGTGGTTGCAGGGGTCGAGACTCAGCTCCTGGCCCCGCCTCTTCGCTGTCAGCTACCTCGTCTTAAAACTATGTATGGTTCCTGCCTCCACTATATCTTTCTCTAGACTATTCCACTTCCTGACTACTCTGTGGCTGAAGAAATGCTTCCTAACATCCCTTTGACTCATCTGAGTCTTCAGCTTCCAGTTGTGTCCCCTTGTTTCTGTGTTCCCTCTCTGGAACATCCTGTCACTGTCTACCTTGTCGATTCCCTGCAGTATTTTGTATGTCGTTATCATGTCTCCTCTAACCCTTCTTTCCTCCAGTGTTGTTAGTCCTATGTGTGTGTGTTTCTGTACATCTCTACAGCTGTTGCATGACTCACATACACGAGTACTCCCACACACCTCCCACATCACACACACTTGTCACTCCCACACATCATATATCCTCGTTACATAAACACCTAATTTAACCCAGTTTATCATGTTAAATATTCACTGTTGTAGCTTAACCAGGTTATTATTATTATTATCATTATTATTATTATTATTATTATTATTATATACTCTGGTAGATGATTGTGGGGACACCAGCAGTGTTGCTACACTATTCTATATGGTAGTTACATTGTGGGAACACCAGCAGTGTTGCTACACTATTCTATATGATAGTTACATTGTGGGAACACCAGCAGTGTTGCTACACTATTCTATATGATAGTTACATTGTGGGAACACCAGCAGTGTTGCTACACTATTCTATATGATAGTTACATTGTGGGAACACCAGTAGTGTTGCTACACTATTCTATATGATAGTTACATTGTGGGAACACCAGCAGTGTTGCTACACTATTCTATATGATAGTTACATTGTGGGAACACCAGCAGTGTTGCTACACTATTCTATACGGTAGTTACATTGTGGGAACACCAGCAGTGTTGCTACACTATTCTATATGGTAGTTACATTGTGGGAACACCAGCAGTGTTGCTACACTATTCTATATGGTAGTTACATTGTGGGAACACCAGCAGTGTTGCTACACTATTCTATACGGTAGTTACATTGTGGGAACACCAGCAGTGTTGCTACACTATTCTATATGGTAGTTACATTGTGGGAACACCAGCAGTGTTGCTACACTATTCTATATGGTAGTTACATTGTGGGAACACCAGCAGTGTTGCTACACTATTCTATATGATAGTTACATTGTGGGAACACCAGCAGTGTTGCTACACTATTCTATATGATAGTTACATTGTGGGAACACCAGCAGTGTTGCTACACTATTCTATATGGTAGTTACATTGTGGGAACACCAGCAGTGTTCCTACACTATTCTATTTGGTAGTTACATTGTGGGAACACCAGCAGTGTTGCTACACTATTCTATACGGTAGTTACATTGTGGGAACACCAGCAGTGTTCCTACACTATTCTATTTGGTAGTTACATTGTGGGAACACCAGCAGTGTTCCTACACTATTCTATTTGGTAGTTACATTGTGGGAACACCAGCAGTGTTGCTACACTATTCTATATGGTAGTTACATTGTGGGAACACCAGCAGTGTTGCTACACTATTCTATATGGTAGTTACATTGTGGGAACACCAGCAGTGTTCCTACACTATTCTATTTGGTAGTTACATTGTGGGAACACCAGCAGTGTTCCTACACTATTCTATACGGTAGTTACATTGTGGGAACACCAGCAGTGTTAAGAACATAAGAAAGAAGGAACACTGCAGCAGGCCTACTGGCCCATGCGAGGCAGGTCCAAGTCTCCCACCGGCTTAAGCCAATGCCCCGACCCAGCCAGGTCAGGTTACATTCACTTTAGGAAGGAGCACGACATCTGACCTAGTAGCACAAGCTAGTCAGGACCAACTCACACCCACCCGCACCCACTCATATATTTATCTAGCCTATTTTTAAAACTACACAACGTTTTAGCCTCTATAACTGTACTCAGGAGTTTGTTCCACTCATCGACAACTCTATTACCAAACCAATGCTTTCCTATATCCTTCCTGAATCTGAATTTATCCAACTTAAAGCCATTGCTGCGAGTCCTGTCAATACTAGATATTTTTAGCACGCTATTTACATCACCTTTATTTATTCCTGTTTTCCATTTATACACCTCAATCATATCCCCCCTAATTCTACGCCTTTCTAGAGTGCAGATTCAGGGCCCTCAGTCTATCCTCATAGGCAAGATTTCTGATACATGGGATCAACTTAGTCATCCTCCTTTGTACGTTTTCCAGAGCATTTATATCCATTATGTAATACGGTGACCAAAACTGTGCAGCATAATCTAGATGAGGCCTAACCAAGGATATATAGAGTTGAAGAACAACCTGAGGACTCCTATTATTTATGCTTCTTGATATGAAGCCAAGTTCTGTTCGCTTTATTGCGAACACTTATGCACTGCTGTCTTGGTTTTAGATTACTGCTAACCAGAACTCCTAAATCCTTTTCGCAATCAGTAGTATTAAGATCTACATTATTTAGTTTATATGTGGCATGGTTATTGTCCTGTCCAATATTTAGAACTTTGCATTTATCTATATTAAACTGCATCTGCCACTTCTCCGACCACTGCATCAATGTATTCAAATCTTCCTGGAGTGCTCTAATGTCCTCATTTGAATGAACTGGACGGCCTATTTTGGTGTCATCGGCAAACTTGCTTATGTCGCTATTTATTCCCTCATCTATGTCGTTTATGTGATTGTGAACAACAAGGGGCCCAGTACCGACCCCTGTGGAACACCGCTTGTGACCTTCCCAACTCTGATTTCTCCATTTATGCAAACTTCTGCTGCCTATTTGTCAACCATGCCTCTATCCAGGAAAAAATTTCTCCTATTCCGTGTGCCTTAATTTTCCTCAATAGTCTCTGATGTGGGACTCTATCAAAAGCCTTACTGAAGTCCATATACACAATATCATATTCATTACCATGATCTACCTCCTCAAATACCTTAGTGAAAAAAGTTATTAAATTTGTAAGGCAGGAACGCCCTTTTGTAAAACCGTGCTGAGATTCGTTGATTAATTTATGCTTTTCAAGATGGCTGCGAATTGCCTCGGCAATTATTGATTCCATAAATTTTCCCACTATGGAGGTTAGGCTTATTGGTCTATAGTTCGAAGCTAAGGACCTGTCACCTGCTTTGAAAATAGGTATTACATTTGCCATTTTCCATATGGTAGTTACATTGTGGGAACACCAGCAGTGTTGCTACACTATTCTATATGATAGTTACATTGTGGGAACACCAGCAGTGTTGCTACACTATTCTATATGATAGTTACATTGTGGGAACACCAGCAGTGTTGCTACACTATTCTATATGATAGTTACATTGTGGGAACACCAACAGTGTTCCTACACTATTCTATATGATAGTTACATTGTGGGAACATCAGCAGTGTTGCTACACTATTTTATATGATAGTTACATTGTGGGAACACCAGCAGTGTTGCTACACTATTCTATATGATAGTTACATTGTGGGAACACCAGCAGTGTTGCAGTATTCTATATGATAGTTACATTGTGGGAACACCAGCAGTGTTGCTACACTATTCTATATGATAGTTACAATGTGGGAACACCAGCAGTGTGTTGCTACACTATTCTATATGATAGTTACATTGTGGGAACACCAGCAGTGTGTTGTTGCACTATTCTATATGATAGTTACAATGTGGGAACACCAGCAGTGTGTTGCTACACTATTCTATATGATAGTTACAATGTGGGAACACCAGCAGTGTTGCTACACTATTCTATATGATAGTTACATTGTGGGAACATTAACAGTGTTGCTACACTATTCTATATGGTAGTTTCATTGTGGGAACACCAGCAGTGTTGCTACACTATTCTATATGATAGTTACAATGTGGGAACACCAGCAGTGTTGCTACACTATTCTATATGATAGTTACATTGTGGGAACACCAGCAGTGTGTTGCTACACTATTCTATATGATAGTTACATTGTGGGAACACCAGCAGTGTTGCTACACTATTCTATATGATAGTTACATTGTGGGAACACCAGCAGTGTTGCTACACTATTCTATATGATAGTTACATTGTGGGAACACCAGCAGTGTTGCTACACTATTCTATATGATAGTTACATTGTGGGAACACCAGCAGTGTGTTGCTACACTATTCTGTATGATAGTTACATTGTGGGAACACCAGCAGTGTTGCTACACTATTCTGTATGATAGTTACATTGTGGGAACACCAGCAGTGTTGCTACACTATTCTGTATGATAGTTACATTGTGGGAACACCAGCAGTGTTGCTACACTATTCTATATGATAGTTACAATGTGGGAACACCAGCAGTGTGTTCCTATACTACCAACTGTGAGGTTGGTATGTCCTCACACGGCGTAGCTGGGTAATGGTGGGAACAGTGTCACCCACCTGGTCCCCCCCTTCCACCTGGTTCCCCTCCATCTGGTGGCTTGCTGCTGGTCATTTTGCTTAGGGCACCTCTGCTGGTATGGTGCACCTGGATGGTCTACCCCATGCCCCATGGTTCCACTACCATGGTACAGTGTGGTGGAGAGGAACCATCGAGGGAGGTGGCTGCCCTTCCTCTCATGTGAAATGGAGAGTTGTTAAATGTTTTGCACTCCGACTGGATTGTTGATATTGTCAGTCTTATGTAGACATTATGATGACAGGTTACTTACTACTACCACCACTACTACTACCCCACCCCTACTCTCCCCTCTCTGCCCCCTCTCTGCCGCTCTCTCTCTGCCACTGCCTGCTTCTCCGCTGCTCTCTGCCGCCACTTTCTCTTTCCGCCACTCTGCTGCTTGCCGCTGCTGCTGCCTGCTTCTTCTTTCCCTGCTCTTCTTCACCCCCCCTTGCTGCTGCCGCTGCTGCTGCTCGGGCCCTGCCTGCCTTTCTGCCGCCGCTGCTG
>WNWK01051498.1:0-12471 GCA_009830355.1 Cherax destructor
AGGCAGCAGAGAGTTTGCATAAATGGGGAGAAATCAGAGTGGGAAGCGTCACAAGTGGTGTTCCACAGGGGTCAGTATTGGGCCCCTTGTTGTTCACAATCTACATAAACGACATAGATGAGGGAATAAATAGCGACATAAGCAAGTTTGCCGATGACACCAAAATAGGCCGTCCAATTCATTCAAATGAGGACATTAGAGCACTCAGGAAGATTTGAATAGACTGATGCAGTGGTCGGAGAAGTGGCAGATGCAGTTTAATATAGATAAATGCAAAGTTCTAAATATTGGACAGGACAATAACCATGCCACATATAAACTAAATAATGTAGATCTTAATACTACTGATTGCGAAAAGGATTTAGGAGTTCTGGTTAGCAGTAATCTAAAACCAAGACAGCAGTGCATAAGTGTTCGCAATAAAGCAAACAGAATCCTTGGCTTCATATCAAGAAGCATAAATAATAGGAGTCCTCAGGTTGTTCTTCAACTCTATATATCCTTGGTTAGGCCTCATCTAGATTATGCTGCACAGTTTTGGTCACCGTATTACAGAATGGATATAAATGCTCTGGAAAACGTACAAAGGAGGATGACTAAGTTGATTCCATGTATCAGAAATCTTCCCTATGAGGATAGACTGAGGGCCCTGAATCTGCACTCTCTAGAAAGGCGTAGAATTAGGGGGGATATGATTGAGGTATATAAATGGAAAACAGGAATAAATAAAGGGGATGTAAATAGCGTGCTAAAAATATCTTGTATTGACAGGACTCGAAGCAATGGCTTTAAGTTGGATAAATTCAGATTCAGAAGGGATATAGGAAAGCATTGGTTTGGTAATAGAGTTGTCGATGAGTGGAACAAACTCCCGAGTACAGTTATAGAGGCTAAAACGTTGTGTAGTTTTAAAAATAGGCTAGATAAATATATGAGTGGGTGCGGGTGGGTGTGAGTGGGACCTGACTAGTTTGTGCTACTAGGTCAGATGCCGTGCTCCTTCCTTAAGTGAATGTAACCTGACCTGGCTGGGTCAGGGCATTGGCTTAAGCCGGCGGGAGACTTGGACCTGCCTCGCATGGGCCAGTAGGCCTGCTGCAGTGTTCCTTCTTTCTTATGTTCTTATGTTCTTATGTAGTCACAGCTGGGAGAACGCTGTATAGCTGTAATAAGTGTAGCTGCCTGGGTGGTTGGCTACAGGTGGAAGGTTGAGGTCTGACAAGTGTAGGGAGATAGTTCAAGTTAACACTCTGGATCTTTGCCAGATCCCTGCTGTCCTTATCTTAACCTCGCCTGTGTTGGATGATCCAAGTCGACAATCAAGACTATAATGAAAAAACAGAAATACAGTTACAACCTGCTGGATAAATCACTCACACGATAGGCATATGACCTTTGAAAGAAATGGTGAGGATTGAAAAATGACATACTGTAAATTCAAAGCAAGACAGGAATTAACACAAGTCTAAAGCTCTAAATAAGAGTGAAGCTCTTATTAAGACAGAAACCCAAATAGAATAAATTAGACAGGAGTGGAATACATACTTACAGATTTGAGGAGGGGTTGTTGAGGTGGTTTGGACATGTAGAGAGAATGGAACGAGACAGAGTGACTTCGAGAGTGTATAAATCTGTAGTGGAGGGAAGGCGGGGTAGGGGTCGGCCTAGGAAAGGTTGGAGGGAGGGTAAAGGAAGTTTTGTGTGCGAGGGCTTGGATTTCCAGCAAGCATGTGTGAGCGTATTTGATAGGAGTGAATGGAGGCATATGGTTTTTAATACTTGACGTGCTGTTGGAGTGTGAGCAAAGTAACATTTATGAAGGGATTCAGGGAAACCGGCAGGCCGGACTTGAGTTCTGGAGATGGGAAGTACAGTGCCGGCACTCTGAAGGAGGGGTGTAAATGTTGCAGTTTTATAACTGTAGTGTAAAGCACCCTTCTGGCAAGACAGTGATGGAGTGAATGATGATGAAAGTTTTTCTTTTTCGGGCCACCCTGCCTTGGTGGGAATCGGCCGATGTGTTAATAAAAAAAAAAAAGATTTGATGGAAACAGCCAGTCAAGTGATTCCCCACAGGTCGGAGACGCTCACGTCACCTCCCACCAGGTGTAAAGAAGAAGAGGAGGGGGATAGTGAGAGCTAGACACTCACCCTACCTGAACAAGTAGACTGCCCAACAAATTACCACCACCATACATTCATACTTTCACTACTTCTATTTATTGAACTTTTCCCTCAGCCATTATTATGTTAATCCGTCTTATATATTAGAGCACTCCAGGATGATTTGAATAGACTGATGCAGTGGTCGGAGAAGTGGCAGATGTAGTTTGATGTAAACAAATGCAAAGTTGTAAATGTTGGGCAGGACAATAACCATGCCACATATAAACTGAATAATGTAGATCTTAATACTTGTGATTGCGAAAAGAATTTAGGAGTTCTGGTTAGCAGTAATCCTTGGCTTCATATCAAGAAGTATAAATAATAGAAGTCCTCAGGTTGTTCTTCAACTCTATATATCTTTGGTTAGGCCTCATTTAGATTATGGTACACAGTTCTGGTCACCGTATTACAGAATGGATATAAATGCACTGGAAAACGTACAAAGGAGGATGACTAAGTTGATCCCATGTATCAGAAATCTTCAATATGAGGATAGACTGAGGGCCCTGAATCTGCACTCTCTAGAAAGGCGTAGAATTAGGGGGGATATGATTGAGGTGTATAAATGGAAAACAGAAATAAATAAAGGGGATGTAAATAGCGTGCTGAAAATATCCAGCCAAGACAGGACTCGCAGCAATGGTTTCAAGTTGGACAATTTCAGATTCAGGAAGGATATAGGAAAGCACTGGTTTGGTAATAGAGTTGTCGATGAGTGGAACAAACTCCCGAGTACCGTCATAGAAGCTAAGACGTTGTGTAGTTTTAAAAATAGGTTAGATAAATACATGAGTGGGTGTGGGTGGGTGTGAGTTGGACCTGACTAGCTTGTGCTACTTAGTCTTATGCCGAGCTCCTTCCTTAAGTGGAAGTGACCTGACTACCTGGAGTTTACCTGGAGAGGGTTAACTCCAGGTAGTCAGGTCTAAGCTGGGAAGTGATGGACCTGTCTCACATCGGTCAGTAGGCCTGCTGCAGTGTTCCTTCTTTCTTATGTTCTTATGTAATGTAAAATATGTTTCAGAAAAAGTTCTTCTATAAAACAGTTGATTTTTAAAATTGGTCGTTTCTTCCAAAACTAGGTATTACATATGTTTCATAAGATAGTTTGTTCATTGTTATTGAACAAGTTTTATTAAGAGATTATCTCAAGTTAGCTTTTATAAGACTTCAGAGTCCGTCCCTCTGAGGACACTTTAATAAAATTTATACAAAGATAATGTTTCTCAGGGAATGTATTCAAGTTATTGAGAAGCTTGATGATAAAGTCCCTAGGAACTGATGATAAAGTCCCTAGGAACTGATGATAAAGTCCCTAGGAACTGATGATAAAGTCCCTAGGAACTGATGATAAAGTCCCTAGGAACTGATGATAAAGTCCCTAGGAACTGATGATAAAGTACCTAGGAACTGATGATAAAGTCCCTAGGAACTGATGATAAAGTCCCTAGGAACTGATGCTAAAGTCCCTAGGAACTGATGATAAAGTCCCTAGGAACTGATGATAAAGTCCCTAGGAACTGATGATAAAGTCCCTAGGAACTGATGATAAAGTCCCTAGGAACTGATGATAAAGTCCCTAGGAACTGAATAAGAAGTCAATGTAGGACTAGGGGTCCTAATTAATGTTTTAGGCAGCGAATATTTCAATGGAATCGTGTTTTATTTGTGGTATAAAACATACATAATAAGTTTAAACACACGTGTGATGTGTACACAAATTAGCGATTAAGACAATGAAAGAATGATTGTCATCTAAAGAGAAGTTAACATATTGCCACATTTTCCTCTGGCAATTTCTTATCAAAATTTCCTGAACCTCAGTGAAAAAATGTCTCACTTTATTGGGTTATTGAGAGTTAATTCATAAAAGAAAGTTTACTGCTTCATCTTCAGGAGATAAATAACCTTTGACTACAGGAGTTTCGTAACTGAGAGAGCTTCTTGACTCTGGGAGAGAGCTTCTTGACTCTGGGAGAGAACTTCTTGACTCTGGGAGAGAACTTCTTGACTCTGGGAGAGAGCTTCTTGACTCTGGAAGAGAACTTCTTGACTCTGGGAGAGAACTTCTTAACTCTCTTCTCCGTTGTCGTACTTTTTGGCACCGTTTTTTGAAGGTTTGAATCTCCGCCACTGAGAGTTTGGAAGTTATCTGAGCCATTCCAGGATGCTGGAAATGGTTCAGCAATTTTAGCTGTAGGGAACGTCAACATGCAAAGTTTTCCAAGAGTTTTCTTCTCTTTACCCTACACAAGTTTGGAAAATTTGAAAGCGATTGTATGAGGCGTTCTTGAGTTTTGAGCAAAATAAAATCGATAAGTTTGAGGAAGAAAAATATCTTTCAACCTCTTAAAGGTACCCATTCGGGGATACCTAAAAATGTATCCCTTCGGGGATACCTAACAATGAATATAATACAGGGTTATGTTAGGTTAATAATCACATTTATGTTTCAAGATAATCTGTGCTAGGGATACACAATATCTTATATTGACATAGGGTTCAACATCACGCTGTTAGGTAGAATTTCAAAGAATTCTCGGCATTACCTCTCGACACATATTTCATGGATCTATAATTTCATATGGAGCAAATTTCAAGATGATACAACCAAACTTCATTATTTTTGAACGTACATAAATGCCTATAGATATTTTGTTTATCCCGGGTCATCTGACTCCACATATAACATGATGGGAAGATTCTTGGACAGTCTTTGAGAGAGAGACTCACACGTCTTGTGATCATTTCAAAAGTTCTTCTCGGGAAAGGAAACAAATCCTGTTCCGCTCACTGAGTCGATCATATGCATCTCTCAAATAAATTTTTATCTTATTAGTAGAAATACAACCTAAAATTAGAGACATTTTTACTTAAAAATCGGGAGAGCATGAAAGGGAATATTATGGTGTCACTTTTCTCTCTTTCTCTAACTAGAATTATTCTTCAAGCCTCACAAAGCTCGCAAATGTAAAAATGGTTTAATTAGAGGAATTTTGTGTGAAAACAATTACTTTAATGTAAGATCACTAGCATTATCATGTAAGTTTTAGATATATTTCCGAGTGCTGGACCTTCCCTGTGCTGGACCTTTCATGTGCTGGACCTTCCATGTGCTGGACCTTCCCTGTGCTGGACCTTTCATGTGCTGGACCTTCCATGTGCTGGACCTTCCATGTGGACCTTCCATGTGCTGGACCTTCCATGTGCTGGACCTTCCATGTGCTGGACCTTCCATGTGCTGGACCTTCCATGTGCTGGACCTTCCATGTGCTGGACCTTCCATGTGCTGGACCTTCCATGTGCTGGACCTTCGGACATGTTCTGGACCTTCCATGTGCTGGAACCTCTCCTGTGCTGGACCTTCCATGTGCTGGACCTTCCGTGTGCTGGACCTTCCTGTGCTGACCTTCCGTGTGCTGGACCTTCCATGTGCTGGACCTTCCATGTGCTGGACTCCATGTGCTGGACCTCCCATGTGCTGGACCTTCCAGTGCTGGACTTCCATGCTGGACCTTCCATGTGCTGGACCTCCATGTGCTGACCTTCCATGTGCTGTGGGACCTTCCATGTGCTGGACCTTCCATGTGCTGGACCTTCCATGTGCTGGACTCCCATGTGCTGGACCTTCCATTGTGCATGGACCTTCCATGTGCTGGACCTTCCATGTGTCATGGACTCCATGTGCTGACCTTCCATGTGCTGGACCTTCCATGTGCTGGACCTTCCATGTGCTGGACCTCCCATGTGCTGGACCTCCCATGTGCTGGACCTTCCATGTGCTGGACCTTCCATGTGCTGGACCTTCCATGTGCTGGACATCCCATGTGCAGGACCTCCCATGTGCTGGACCTTCCATGTGCTGGAACTTCTATGTGCTGGACCTCCCATGTGCTGGACATCCCATTTGCTGGACTTCCATGTGCTGGACCTTCCATGTGCTGGACTTCCATGTGCTGGACCTCCCATGTGCTGGACCTCCCATGGTTGGACCTTCATGTGCTGGACCTTCCATGTGCTGGATCTTCCGTGTGCTGGACCTTCCATGTAATTGACCTTCCATGTGCTTGACCTTACATGTGCTGGACCTTCCGTGTGCTGGACCTTCCGTGTGCTGGACCTTCATGTGCTGGACCTTCCATGTTCTGACCTTCCATGTGCTGGACCTTCCATGTGTTGGACCTTCCGTGTGCTGGACCTTCCATGCTGGACCTTCCGTGTGCTGGACCTTCCGTGCTGGACCTTCTATGTGCTGGACCATCCATGTTCTGGACCTTCCATGGGCTGGACCTTCCATGTGTTGGACCTTCCGTGTGCTGGACCTTCCATGTGCTGGACCTTCCATGTTCTGGACTTTCCATGTGCTGGCCCTTCCATGTGCTGGACCTTCCATGTGTTGGACCTTCCGTGTGCTGAATCTTCAGTGTGCTGGACCTTCCATGTGCTGGACCTTCCATGTGCTGGACCTCCCATGTGCTGGACCTCCCATGTGCTGGACCTCCCATGTGCTGGACCTTCCATGTGCTGGACCTCCCATGTGCTGGACCTCCCATGTGCTGGACCTTCCATGTGCTAGACCTTCCATGTGCTTGACCTTCCATGTGCTGGACCTCCCATGTGCTGGACCTCCCATGTGCTGGACCTCCCATGTTCTGAATCTTCAGTGTGCTGGACCTTCCATGTGCTGGACCTTCCATGTGCTGGACCTCCCATGTGCTGGACCTCCCATGTGCTGGACCTTCCATGTGCTGGACCTTCCATGTGCTGGACCTCCCATGTGCTGGACATCCCATTTGCTGGACTTCCATGTGCTGGACCTTCCATGTGCTTGACCTTCCGTGTGCTGGACCTTCCGTGTGCTGGACCTTCCATGTGCTGGACCTTCCATGTTCTGGACCTTCCATGTGCTGGACCTTCCATGTGCTGGACCTTCCATGTGTTGGACCTTCAGTGTGCTGGACCTTCCGTGTGCTGGATCTTCCGTGTGCTGGACCTTCCATGTGCTGGACCTTCCATGTGCTGGACCTTCCATGTGATGGACCTTCCATGTGCTGGACCTTCCATGTAATTGACCTTCCATGTGCTTGACATTCCATGTGCTGAATCTTCCGTGTGCTGGACCTTCCATGTGCTGGACCTTCCATGTGCTGGACCTCCCATGTGCTGGACATCCCATGTTCTGGACCTCCCATGTGCTGGACCTTCCATATGCTGGACCTCCCATGTGCTGGACCTCCCATGTAATGGACCATCTATGTGCTAGACCTTCCATGTGCTGGACCTTCCATGTGCTGGACCTTCCATGTGCTGGACCTCCCATGTGCGGGACCATCCATGTGCTAGACCTTCCATGTGTTAGACATTCCATTTGCTGGACTTCCATGTGCTGGACCTTCAATGTACTGGACCTTCCGTGTGCTGGACCTTCCGTGTGCTGGACCTTCCATGTGCTGGACCTTCCATGTTCTGGACCTTCCATGTGCTGGACCTTCCATGTGCTGGACCTTCCATGTGTTAGACCTTCCGTGTGCTGGACCTTCCGTGTGCTGGATCTTCCGTGTGCTGGACCTTCCATGTGCTGGACCTTCCATGTGCTGGACCTTCCATGTGATGGACCTTCCATGTGCTGGACCTTCCATGTAATTGACCTTCCATGTGCTTGACCTTATATGTGCTGGACCTTCCGTGTGCTGGACCTTCCGTGTGCTGGACCTTCTATGTGCTGGACCTTCCATGTTCTGGACCTTCCATGTGCTGGACCTTCCATGTGTTGGACCTTCCGTGTGCTGGACCTTCCATGTGCTGGACCTTCCGTGTGCTGAACCTTCCGTGTGCTGGACCTTCCATGTGCTGGACCATCCATGTTCTGGACCTTCCATGGGCTGGACCTTCCATGTGTTGGACCTTCCGTGTGCTGGACCTTCCATGTGCTGGACCTTCCATGTTCTGGACTTTCCATGTGCTGGACCTTCCATGTGCTGGACCTTCCATGTGTTGGACCTTCCGTGTGCTGAATCTTCAGTTGCTGGACCTTCCATGTGCTGGACCTTCCATGTGCTGGACCTCCCATGTGCTGGACCTCCCATGTGCTGGACCTCCCATGTGCTGGACCTTCCATGTGCTGGACCTCCATGTGCTGGACCTCCATGTGCTGGACCTTCCATGTGCTGGACCTTCCATGTGCTGGACCTTCCATGTGCTGGACCTTCCCATGTCTGGACCTCCCAGTGCTGGACCTCCATGTGCTGACCTTCATGTGTGGACCTTCCATGTGCTGGACCTCCATGTGCTGGACCTCCATGTGCTGGACCTTCCATGTGCTGGACCTTCCATGTGCTGGACCTCCATGTGCTGGACATCCCATTTGCTGGACCTTCCATGTGCTGGACCTTCCATGTGCTTGACCTTCCTGTGCTGGACCTTCCGTGTGCTGGACCTTCCATGTGCTGGACCTTCCATGTTGCTGGACCTTCCATGTCTGGACCTTCCATGTGCTGGACCTTCCATGTGTTGGACCTTCAGTGTGCTGGACCTTCCAGTGCTGGACTTCCGTGTGCTGGACATTCCATGTGCTGGACCTTCCATGTGCTGGACCTTCCATGTCTGGACCTTCCATGTGATGGACCTTCCATGTATACCTTCCATGTGCTTGACCTTCCATGTGCTGATCTTCCGTGTGCTGACCTTCCATGTCTGGACCTTGCATGCTGGACCTCCCATGTGCTGGACCTCCATGTGCTGGACCTTCATGCTGGACCTTCCATGTGCTGGACCTCCATGCTGACCTCCATGTGTAGACCTACCATGTCTAGACATTCCATTTGCTGGACTTCCATGTGCTGGACCTCAATGTCTGGACCTTCCGTGCTGGACCTTCCTGTGCTGACCTTCCATGTGCTGGACCTTCCATGTTCTGACCTTCCATGTGCTGGACCTTCCAGTGCTGACCTTCATGTGTTAGACTCGAGTGCTGACCTTCCGTGTGCTGGATCTTCTGTGTGCTGGACCTTCCATGCTGGACCTTCCATGCTGACCTTCCATGTGATGCTTCAGTGCAGACCTTCATGGCAAAGACCTTCCAGCTCTGTTCATGGCGGACCTTCCGTGTGCTGGACCTTCCTGTGCTGGAGCCTATCCATGCTGGACCTTCCATGTCTGGACCTCCATGCTGCTTCCAGTGTGGACTTCCTGGCTGACTTCCAGTGCTGGACCTTACCAGTCTGTGACCTCCAGGCTCCATGTGGACATCCATGTTCTGACTTCCATGGCGACCTTCCATGTTACTCTGTGCTGGACTCCGGGTGCTTGACTTCCGGCTACCTTCCATGGCTGGACACCCCATGATGCTCCATGTGCTGGACCTTCCATTGTGGACATTTCATGGCTGGACTCATGTTCTGAACTTCCATGGCTAGGACCCCATGCTGACTTCCAGTCGAACTTCCAGCTGGACCTTCTGAGGACGCCCAGCTACCTTCGTGCGGACCTCCAGCTGATTCCAGGCAGGCAACCAGTCTGTCAGGCAGGCAAACCATTCTCATTTCCAAGGGAGAGCAGATTAGCCTTAGTGGCAGGGACACGAGACCTCTTCCAACGCAGGCAGCCAGCTCGTTCAGGCAGGCAGCCAGCTCGTTCAGGCAGGCAGCCAGCTCGTTCAGGCAGGCAGCCAGCTCGTTCAGGCAGGCAGCCAGCTCGTTCAGGCAGGCAGCCAGCTCGTTCAGGCAGGCAGCCAGCTCGTTCAGGCAGGCAGCCAGCCCGTTCAGGCAGGCAAACAGCTCGTTCAGGCAGGCAACCAGCCTCGTTCAGGCAGGCAGCCAGCTCGTTCAGGCAGGCAACCAGCTCGTTCAGGCAGGCAACCAGCTCGTTCAGGCAGGCAACCAGCTCGTTCAGGCAGGCAACCAGCTCTTCAGGAGGCAGCAGCTCGTTCGGCAGGCAACGCAGCTCGTTCAGGCAGGCAACCAGCCGTTCAGGCAGGCAGCCAGCCTCGTTCAGGCAGGCACCAGCTCGTTCAGGCAGGCAGCCTGTTCAGGCAGGCAGCAGCTCGTTCAGGCAGGCAGCGAGCTCGTTCAGGCAGGCAGCCAGCTCGTTCAGGCAGGCAGCAGCTCGTTCAGGCAGGCAGCCAGCTCGTTCAGGCAGGCAGCAGCTCGTTCAGGCAGGCAGCCAGCTCGTTCAGGCAGCGCAGGCGTCGGCGAGCAGCTCGTTCAGGCAGGCAGCAGCTCGTTCAGGCAGGACCAGCGTTCAGGCAGCCAGCTGTTCGGCAGGCAGCCAGCCGTTCAGCGGCAGCAGCCGTTCAGGCAGGCACCAGCTCGTTCAGGCAGGCAAGCCAGCTCGTTCAGGCAGGCAGCCACGTTCAGGCAGACCTCGTCAGGCAGCGCAGCAGCGTCAGCCGTCAGCAGGCACCTCGTTCAGGCAGGCAGCCAGCCTGTTCAGGCAGGCAGCCAGCCTGCTTCCAGGCAGCGTCGAGCTGTTCAGGCAGGCAGCGAGCTGTCAGGCAGGCAGCAGCCTCGTTCAGGCAGGCAGCCAGCCTCGTTCAGGCAGCGAGCCAGCTCGTTCGGCAGGCAGCGCTCGTTCAGGCAGGCACCAGCTCGTTCAGGGGCAGCCAGCTCGTTCAGGCGGCACAGCTCGTTCGGCACGCAGGCAACCATCGTTCAGGCAAGGCAACCAGCCGTTCAGGCAGGCACCAGCCTGTTCAGGCAGGCAACCAGCCGTTCAGGCAGGCAAGCCAGCCTCTTCAGGCAGGCACCAGCGCGTTCAGGCAGGCAACGCTCGTTCAGGCAGGAACCAGCTCGAGGCAGGCAGCAGCCTGTTCAGGCAGGCAACAGCTCGTTCAGGCAGCAGACCCGTTCGGCAGGCAACCAGGCTCGTTCAGGCAGGCAACCAGCTCGTTCAGGCAGGCAACCGCTCGTTCAGGCAGCAGCAGCCGTTCAGGCAGGCAGCCAGCCTCGTTCAGGCAGGCAGCTCGTTCAGGCAGGCAGCGGCAGCCTGTTAGGCAGGCAACCAGCCTCGTTCAGGCAGGCAACCAGCTGTTCAGGCAGGCACGCTCGTTCAGGCAGGCAGCCAGCTCGTTCAGGCAGGCAGCAGCCTGTTCAGCAGGCACCAGCTCGTTCAGGCAGGCAACCGCCGTTCGAGGCAACCAGCCGTTCAGGCAGGCAACCAGCTCGTTCAGGCAGGCAACAGCTCGTTCAGGCAGGCAACATCTCTTCAGGCAGGCAGGCAACCAGCTCGTCAGCGACAGCTCATTCGGCAGGCAACAGCTCGTTTGGGCAGGCAAGCCAGCTCGTTCAGGCAGGCAACCAGCTCGTTCAGGCAGGCAAACAGCTCGTTCGGCAGGCAACGAGCTCGTTCAGCAGGCAGCCGCGTTCAGGCGAGCAGCCTGTTCAGGCAGGCAGCAGCTCGTTCAGGCAGGGCAGCCTGTTCAGGCAGGCAGCCAGCCAGTTCAGGCAGGCAGCAGCTCGTTCAGGCAGGCAGCTTCAGGCAGCAGCCAGTCGTTCAGGCGGCAGCGCCTCGTTCAGGCAGGCAACCAGCTCGTTCAGGCAGGCAGCCAGCCGTTCAGGCAGGCAACCAGCTTCGGAGGCACGAGCTGTTCAGGCGGACCAGCCGTTCAGAGGCACCAGCTGTTCAGGCAGCACAGCCGTTCAGGCAGGACGCTGTTCAGGCGGCAGCAGCCGTTCAGGCAGGCAGCGGTCGTTCAGGCAGCACAGCCTTCAGGCGGCAGCGGCCGTTCAGGCGGCAGCCAGCTCGTTCAGGCAGGCAGCCAGCTCGTTCAGGCAGGCAGCCAGCTCGTTCAGGCAGGCAAACCAGCTCGTTCAGGCAGGCAACCAGCTCGTTCAGGCAGGCACCAGCTCGTTCAGGCAGGCAGCCAGCTCGTTCAGGCAGGCAGCCAGCTCGTTCAGGCAGGCAAGCCAGCTCGTTCAGGCAGGCAGCCAGCTCGTTCAGGCAGGCAACCAGCTCGTTCAGGCAGGCAGCCAGCTCGTTCAGGCAGGCAACCAGCTCGTTCAGGCAGGCAACCAGCTCGTTCAGGCAGGCAACCAGCTCGTTCAGGCAGGCAGCGAGCTCGTTCAGGCAGGCAGCGAGCTTGTTCAGGCAGGCAGCCAGCTCGTTCAGGCAGGCAGCGAGCTCGTTCAGGCAGGCAGCTAGCTGTTCAGGCAGCAGCGAGCCTCGTTGCAGGCAACCAGCTCGTTCAGGCAGGCAGCCAGCTCGTTCAGGCAGGCAGCCAGCTCGTTCAGGCAGGCAACCAGCTCGTTCAGGCAGGCAGCCAGCTCGTTCAGGCAGGCAACCAGCTCGTTCAGGCAGGCAGCAGCTGTT
>WNWK01051499.1:0-12471 GCA_009830355.1 Cherax destructor
AAAATAGTAGATTTCAACTATGATGAAACGGCATCGGAAGAACTGGGACCCAGAGAGGGGAGAAAGGCAAGCTTTTTGCCCATAATACAGGATCCCAAAGGTAATTTTAAGAACTAAAAGACTTAGCGGAAATGATACAACGGCATTACCAGACCTTGTTTTCAGCAGAGCCTCGCTGAGCGGCCCTCGCTGAGGAGCCTCTGAGCGAACCTCGCTGCATCTACGAGTCCTGCTGCCTGGTGGAAGAGAAAAAAATGAAAATTGAGAATCGAAAAAGACTGATATATCGGATGACAATGATAAAATACTCCATTATGTCACACAAATCGTGGAACGTTAGTCAGTTGATAATCCACATAAGGAAGTTGATTTTATTCGGCTAGAATTGGAAAGAAGGGACAGAAAATTTTACCTATCCGGAAATAAAAAAGAGACATTGGAAATGCCATTGTTCAACCGGCGGGTGTGAGGAAGCAGGGAATTTGGGGAAATATCACAAACTAAGCTTAAACATATCAGGTTTGAGTGAAATATTGTCATAATGACACAGAGAATGAGAGTCCTGTGAAACCCATTCACATTACATCTTTCACAAAATCATTGATAAATATTGAAGGAAAACGTATCAAACACTAAAACGGTGAAGACAAGCAAAACGCCCTAATTTAGAGATCAATCTTTGCAGGATGGAAGTATATGGGTAACTTGAAGACAAATATTTTAAAACACTGACTGAATATCTGAAGGAATTAAAACCTTACAGAACACACGCATAGAATTGGGAATAGAGATCGTGCCATCAAATCTTGTGAGACATGATTGACTTACAGTGGTAAGACAAAACAGGATAGATGAACTACGTGTTCCATGATAAGATGCTATGTAGAAGGAGGAACAAGCCGGGAGAATGATATAAGAAAGAATAAAGAAGTGAATGAACAATATTGCAAGTTCCTATAAAGAATAAGGTATTTTGAACCTAAACAAGGATCACTAACCCCAAATTATTCCTGGTGAACGTTAATGCTACCCAGCATTACTAAACTAATACATATCCTTCATTGTGGAGGATTCAAAAAATTTTGAGAATACAAACGAAGATGATAGAAGAACAAAGCAAAAAGCTTAGGCATCTGGAAGTGTTGAATGAATGGTTACTGGAGTTTATAATAAGTGAAGATAAAGATATGTTAGATGGGAAAGAAAAGAGGACAGAACCATTAGAGGGATCAAGGAATAATGTATTTCCTCAAACTTGTTCCTTGAAGCATACTCAGTAAATAGCAATAAAACAATAGAATAACGACACAGCCACGATGATGTGGGAAACATCTGTAAAAACTGCATTTGTGGTCGTGGTGGCCCATGCAACCTCCCCGTGGTACAGAAATATCTTAGTTGGGTGAATCTTGTTAGAGCCAGCTGGCTGAGTGGTTAACGCACTGGCCTGTGAGTTTTGAAACTCGCTTACCATGGGTTTTAACCCCATCCGTTCCGTGATTTGTTTGTACTCTTGTTATTACGATTTCTGAGTCATGTATAGGAAGTAAATATGTAATTTGCTTTAATCATTAAAGACCCACGGTGCTTTTTTTAACTAACCATATGTTAAACCACTCGCATACCCACAGGGGAAACCCCTTTGGGGTGGGGGGCAGGGTTTTTGCAGAAATCACAATACTTTGTACCACATGAAAAGGGGAGGGCTTATAGTCCCGGGCCCAGCGTCGGTCTCTTGAAAAATCCGGAGCCCAGCGCTGGTCTGCTCTGAAAATCCCGGGCCCAGCGCTGGTCTGTTGAAAAACCCCGGGCCCCCCCGGGCTCTCTGAAAACCCCGAGCCCAGCGCCCTCTGCCTGAAAGTCCCGGGCCCAGCGCTCGGTCTGTCAAAATCCCGGAAGGGGGCTGGGCTCCCGAAAATCCCGGGGCCCGCTGGTCGCCGGAAATCCCGGGCCCAGCGCTCGGTCTGCTCTGAAAATCCGGGCCCAGCGCTCGGTCTGCTCTGAAAGTCCCGGAGCCCAGCGCCCCGGTCTGCTCGGAAAGCCCGGGCCCAGCGCTCGGTCTGCTCTGAAAGTCCCGGGCCCAGCGCTCGGGCGCTCTGAGTCCCGGGGCCCAGCGCTCGGTCTGCTCTGAAAGTCCCAGAGCCCAGCGTGGTCTGCTCGAAAGTCCCGGAGCCCAGCGCTCGGGCTGCTCTGAAGTCCCAGAGCCCAGCGCCGGTCTGCTCTGAAAGTCCCGGAGCCCAGCGCTCGGTCTGCTCTGAAAAACCGGAGCCCAGCGCTCGGGCTGTCTGAAGTCCCGAGCCCAGCGCTCGGTCTGCTCTGAAAGTCCCAGAGCCCAGCGCTCGGTCTGCTCGGGAAAATCCGGAGCCCAGCGCTCGGTCTGCTCTGAAAGTCCCAGAGCCCAGCGCTCGGGCTGCTCTGAAAGTCCGGCCCAGCGCTCGGTCTGCTCTGAAAGTCCCAGAGCCCAGCGCTCGGTCTGCTCGGAAAGTCCCCGGGGCCCAGCGCTCGGGCTGCTCTGAAAGTCCCGAGCCCAGCGCTCGGGCTGCTCTGAAAGTCCCAGAGCCCAGCGCTCGGGCTGCTCTGGGAAAATCCCAGAGCCCAGCGCTCGGTCTGCTCTGAAAGTCCCGGAGCCCAGCGCTCGGGCTGCTCTGAAAGTCCCGGAGCCCAGCGCTCGGGGTGCTCTGAAAGTCCCAGAGCCCAGCGCTCGGGCTGCTCTGAAGTCCCAGAGCCCAGCGCTCGGGCTGCTCTGAAAGTCCCAGAGCCCAGCGCTCGGTCTGCTCTGAAAGTCCCAGAGCCCAGCGCTCGGTCTGCTCTGAAAGTCCCGGAGCCCAGCGCTCGGGCTGCTCGAAAGTCCCGGAGCCCAGCGCGTGTGGCTCTTACAGCGTGGGAAAACCACATGAGTGGGGCGAGGCTCTACCTATATCATCAGCTTCACACATTTTGCGATTTTCAATTTTGGGAAATACATTGAAGATCTACGAAAATTATGATCTTTTTCACGACCTGGGAGCACCGTGAGATTCTGTGTTATCTCTGCACATTTTCTCATTTTTTTTTTTTTTTCTCTCTCTCTCTTTCTCTCTCTCTCTCTCTCTCTCTCTCTCTCTCTCTCTCTCTCTCTCTCTCTCTCTCTCCTCTCTCTCCTCATTCTTTCTCTCTCCCTTTCTCTCTCTCTCTCTCTCTCTCTCTCTCTCTCTCTCTCTCTCTCTCTCTCTCTCTCTCTCTCTCTCTCTTTCTCTCTCTGAGAAGCACTATCAGCACCACTTTCTGGCACTCCGACGAGTGCCACCACAAAGTGCCAAGCATGTTCATGCCACAACTGCCACTAGCATCACCCTAATTACTGCAAATTGCCATCACCCGTTAGCTGCTCTATAATGATACACTGATTGTATCTGTAACCCAGCTGGCGGGCATGTCTTGCGTCTGGCAGAGATGACACCCAGGCAGGGCATGTCTTGCGTCTGGCAGAGATGACACCCAGGCAGGGCATGTCTTGCGTCTGGCAGAGATGACACCCAGGCAGGGCATGTCTTGCGTCTGGCAGAGATGACACCCAGGGTACTGCTGCTGCTGTCAACACTAGCAGGAATGTGACCCAGGGTACTGCTGCTGCTGCCAATACTTAGCAGGAATGTGACAGTGGTTCTGCTGATGTCAAAACTAGCAGGAATGTGACCCAGGAGTGCCGCTGCTGCTGTCAACACTAGCACGAATGTGACCCAGGGGGGCGCTGCTGTCAACACTAACAGAGATGTGACCCAGTGGTGGTGGTGGTGTTTCTATCAAAATTAGCACGAAGGGCCCAGGAGTGTTTCTGTTTTTCAACACTAGCACGAATGTGCCCCCGATGTGGTGCTGCCGTCAACACCCCCCACGAATGTGACCCAGGAGGATGCTGCTGCTGTCAACACTAACAGAGATTTACCGGGGGGGCTGCTACTGATGTCGCACTAGCAGGAATGTGACTCAGGGGGGCTGATACGGCAACCGCTTTATAGTACCGCTGTTTCCAGGTTTGCTGCTCACGCCGCTAGTGTGTTTTTGCTGCGTGCCTTGGGCCGGTAGGTTTCTGCTGTTTGGCCACTGCTGCTAGTGCTGCTGTTGCTGCTGCCGCTAATGCGCCGCCCCTTTTGGGTGGTAGTGCTGCTCGAAAATTTATTTTTTGTTGGGGCTCTGTTTTCCCCTGCTGCTGGCTGATCCCTTTTCTGCCACCCCCAGCCGCTGTTTTGATGGGTGCTGCTGCCAGTGCTGCTGTTAAAATGACGCTTTCTGCCGTGCCAGTGTTGCTGTTTCCGCCACCGGGTGCTGTTGTGATGCCGCTGGGGTGTTTGTGCCATGTTGCTGCCGCCACCGTTTCCCCTAGTGTTGTTTTCCGCCTTTGTGTTTGGTTTTGCTGCCCACCGGTTTCCGCTAGTGTTGTTTGTTTTTGCCTTTCTTTTCCACCGCTGCCGCCAGTATGCCCCCCCGCTGCTAGTGCCAGGTTTCTGCTGCTGCCGGGAGTGTTTCCGTTTGTGTTGCCGCTGCAGCTGTTGCCGCTGCCACTCCAAAGCTGCCGCAGTTGCCGCTGCCGCCGTTGCTGCTGCCGCCACTGCCGCCGCTAGTGAGCTGCCCCGTTGTGCTAGTGTTGATGCTGCTGCCCAGTTGCCGCTGGTTGCGCTGTTTGTGCCAGGTTGCTGCTGCTTTCCGGGTGCCGCTAGTGTTGCCGCTGCCCTTGCTGCCGCTGCCACTGTTGGGTGCCGCTGCCGCCGTCGTTATCAAACATCTTATCTTCAAAGCATCACCTTTTAAAGGTAGTGTCTTGTACTGGTGAAGAGCTCTTGATCCAAGAAACTAGAGCAGCCCTCAACTTTCCCTTTAATGAAGCCTGAGTACTTGCTAACCGTCAGGCGCTCCTTACGGGGTTTTGCACTTCCCTCTCGTACTAAGCTTTTAACCCTCTGTTTATTAACGTTTTCTTAAGCACTACAAATAAGAGCTTTGTTAACGGCAACGTTAAAAAAAAAAATAATTAACAAAAATTTTAACAGTAACTTCGGGAACTGTTACCAGAAAAATTATCAACAGTAACGTCAAGAATTGTTAACAGTAAGGTAAACAACAGTGTTAACAGTAAGGTAAACAACAGTGTTAACAGTAAGGTAAACAACAGTGTTAACAGTAATTTAAACAACAGTGTTAACAGTAAGGTAAACAACAGTGTTAACAGTAAGGTAAACAACAGTGTTAACAGTAATTTAAACAACAGTGTTAACAGTAAGGTAAACAACAGTGTTAACAGTAAGGTAAACAACAGTGTTAACAGTAAGGTAAAGAACAGTGTTAACAGGTAAACAACATGTTAACAGTAAGGTAAAGAACAGTGTTAACAGTAAGGTAAACAACAGTGTTAACAGTAAGGTAAAGAACAGTGTTAACAGTAAGGTAAACAAATTTTAAACAGTAAGGTAAACAACAGTGTTAAATAAGGTAAATAACAGTGTTAAAGTAATAAATAAAGTGATGAAGGAAATAACAGTGTTAGAGAAGGTAAATAACAGTGTTGACAGTAAGGTAAAAACAGTGTTAACAGTAAGGTAAATAAAGTGTTAAAAAGGTAAAAAAATGTTAACAGTAACATTAAAGGAACAGCAACGTAAACTTTGTAAACAAACTTTTTTTTTTTTTTCAACAAGTCCCTCCCCCGAGGCAGGGTGCCCCAAAAAAAAAAAAAAACCCCAAAAAAAAGAAAATACTTTCATCATTCAACACTTTCCCCACCTCATACATAATCACTGTATTTGCAGAGGAGCTCGAACGACAGCTGAGAAAACCCCCCAGCTGTCACTATCTCAGCCCCCTCCAAAGTGCAGGCATTGTATTCCCCATTTCCAGGACTCAAGTCCAATAAATCAATTAACGGGTTTTCCCCTGAACCCCTTTCCCCAAAAATGTTACCCTGTCAACTCCAACAGATCGTCATGTCCCAAAACCATTCGTCTCCATTCACCCCTATCTAACACGCTCACATGCTTGCGGGAAGTCCAAGCCCTCGCCCACAATCCCCCTTTTCCCCCTTCCCTCCAACCCTTTTCTAGGAGGGCCCCCTACCCCATTCCTTCCCCTACAGATTTATACGTCCCAAGTCATTCTACTTTGATCCATTCTTTTAAATGACCAAACCACCTCAACAACCCTTCAGCCCTCGACAAATATTTTTGAACTCCACCCTTCTCCTAATTTCCACATTCCGAATTTTCTGCATAATATTTACCCACACATTGCCCTTAGAAGGACATCTCCACTGCCTCCAGCCTCCTCCTCGCTGCAGCATTTGCAACCCATGCTTCACACCCATAAAGAGTGTTGGTACCACTATACTTTTTTCCCTTTTTGCCTCCATGGAAAACGTTTTTTGTTCCACAGATCCCCAACGCACCACTCCCCTTTTTTTTCCTTCATAATTCAGGGAACCTCATCCTTCATAAACCCATCCGGACACGTCAACTCCCAAATATCTGAAAACATCTACTTCTTCCATAACCCCTCTCTCCAATGTAATACCCAAATTTTTTCTTTATTTAAATCGTTTGATACCCTCATCACCTTACTCTTATCTATGTTCATTTTTAATTTTCTACCTTTACATACTCCCCAAACTCGTCCACAAACCTTTTGCAACTTTTCTTTGAATCTCCCATAAGCAAGTATCATCAGAAAAAAGTAACTGTGTCAACTCCCTTTTTGCATTTAATTTTTTATAATTTAATCCCCCCCCTCCCCAACACCCTAGCATTTACTTTTTTAAAACCCCCATCTATAAATATATTAAAAACATGGTGACATTAAAATCCCTGTTAAGACCTATTTTTCCCGGGGAAGTAATCTCCCTCTCCTACACACCCTAACCTGAGCCTCACTATCCTCATAAAACCTTTCCCCTTCAGTAACTTACTACCTATTCCATACACTTGCAACTTTTGCCACATTGCCCCCCATCCACTCTATCTCGCCTTTTCTAAATCCATAAATGCAAAAAACTTCTCTACCTTATTAAATACTTTTCACATATATGCTTCACTGTAAACACTTGATCTAAAATCCCCTACCCATTAAAGCCTCCTTGCTCATCTGCAAACCTACTTCTGTCTTACCTCTAATTCTTTCAATAATAACCCTGCCATACACTTTACCTGGTATATCATAAACTTATTCCCCCATAATTTTTACACCCCTTTTTTTCCCCCCTTCCCCTTTTTATAAAGGAACTATACATGCTCTCTGCCAATCCCTAGGGACCTTCCCCTTTTATACATTTATTAAACAAAAATACCAACCACTCCAGCACTATATCCCCTCAACATTTCTGTCATGATTCCGCAATTCCAGCTGCTTTCCCCCCTTTTATTCTACTTGCCTCACGCACCTCCCCCACACTCACATCCTGCTCTTTTTTCACTCCTAAACGATGTTGTACCTCCCCGGCCAGTACATGAAATTACCCCTCCCTTTTTTCATCAAAATTTTAAAAATTCCTCAAAAAATTCCCCCATCTACCCAATACCTCCCCGCTCCCCATCTACTAACTCCCTACTTGTTTTTTAAATAAAATCCATTGTTCCCTAGGCTTTCTTACCTTGTTTATCTATCCAAAAATTTTTTTTGTTTTCAGCAAATTTTTTGACAGGCCTCTCCCATTCTTTCATCCGCTCTTCTTTTTCACTCTCTCACCACTTCTTCACCTTTCTTTTTTTTCCCCTTTCTCTGCTCTTCATTTAAAACTTCTGTTTTGTAAAACCCTCATAAGCTCCCTTTTTTCTTTATCACACCCCTTTTCTTCTTCATTCCACCACTCACCCCCCTTTCCTCCTGCACCCACCCTCCTATAGCCACAAACTTTGCCCCACATTCAATACTGCATTTTTAAAAAATATCCCAACTCTCTTCAACCCCCCCATACTCCTACTTGCACTAGCCCACCTTTCTGCCAAAAGGTGCTTATATCTCACCCTAACTTCCTCCCCCCTTAGTTTATAATTTTCCTCTCTCTTACTTGCTGTTGCCATTTTTTTTTTTTCCCCTCTACCTTTTACTCTAACTGTAGCTACAACCCAAAAAATGATCTGATATATCGTTGCCCCCCTATAAACATGTACATCCTGAAGCCTACTCATCAACCTTTTTTCCACCAATACATAATCCAACAAACTACTTTCCTTACGTGCTATATCATACCTTGTATATTTATTTATCCTTTTTTCATAAAAAAATGTATTACTTATTACCAAACCCTTTTTACACATAGCTCAATTAATGGTTCCCATTTACATTTACCCCTGGGACCCCAAATTTTACCTCCATCCCAAAAATTTTTTCCCCCTTTAGCATTAAGATCCCCAACCACAATTATTCTCCCTTGGTTTAAAACTCCCCCACACTCACTCAAAATTTCCCAAAATTTTCTCTCTCCTCAACACTTTCTCTTCTCCAGGTGCATAAAAATTTCTATAACCCACTTTTTACATCCAACCTTTATTTTGCTCCACATAATCCCTTTAATTTATACATTTATATTCCTTCTTTACCTGCCATAACTTATTATTCAACATTATTGCCCCTTCCTTTTTTAGCTCTAACCTATTTGAAACCCCCGATCTAATCCCATTTATTTCTCCCCACTGAAACTCCCCCCTACCCCCTTCAGCTTTGTCTCACTTAAACCAGGGCATCCAGCTTCTTTTTATTCATAACATCTACAATCATCTCTTTCTTATCATTCACAAACATCCATGCACATTCAAACATCCCACTTTGAGGTTTTTTTTTCTTCTTTTTAGTAAGCTATACAGGAAAAGGGGTTACTACCCATTGTTCCCGGCATTTTAGTTGACTTTTTCAACACGCATGGCTTTGGAGGAAAGATTTTATTCCACTTCCCCATGGATATGAAAGGAAAAGCAATAAGAACAAGAACTATTAAGATAAAATCGAAAAAAACTCAGATGAGTGTGTATACATAAACGTGTACATGTTTGCGTAGTGTGACCTAATGTAAATAGAAATAGCAAGACGTACCTGAAATCTTGCATGTTTATGAGACAGAAAAAGACACCAGCAATCCTACCATCATTTAAAACAGTTTCAGGTTTCTGTTTCCCTACCTGGCAGGATGGTAGTACCCCCCCTGGGGGTTGCTATCTACCAACCTACTACCTATGAACAAACATATTAACTGTATTATAAACAGTAGTGTTGAAAAGAACATTAAGGGTTTTTAGCAGCAAAAAAAACAACGCTGTCTGCTCTCCTTATTTGTCATTGTTGCATTCAAGAAGAACTAAACCCGAACCCCGCACCAGAAAACCCCGCAATAATAGCTAAAATTTAGACGATGTTTCGCTCGAACGCGAACCATTAACTAGTCACAGAGAAGAGCGAAGGGAAGGGGGGGAGAGGGTTAGACGGGGGTGGTAAGAGTGGGGGAATAACCACGTTTGATCGGGAGAAAGTGGAGTGTTAGCTCCATGTCCTCGGATCAAGAGTCCGGCATCAGCGCCCCTCCTTCCTCCTTGGATAAATGTTTAATGGAGTGAGAAGCCGGGGAAAGGCCAGATCAATGACCAGAACCCTAGGTGGTGGGTCTTTTCGGGCCGAGACAACGTCAGGAGAGTTTTTTCCTAACAAAAGAAACCTTCCCCCCCACTCCTTCCCTCCCACCCTTCCTCCCTCCCCCCAATCCTTCCCTTGTATCCCACCCTCCACTCCCCCTTTCTCCTCACCCCCCTACTCCCTCCCTCCCTCCTCATTCCCTCGTTCTTACCATCCACTCCCTCCCCTTTTTTCCTTGTTCCTCCCTCCCCCCTCCCTCACTCCTTCCCCCGTACTCTCCCTCCCCTTCCCCTTTTCCTCCCCCCCTCCTTTCCTCCATCACTCCTTCCCCGTTCCCACCCTCCACTCCCCCCCCTCGTTCCCCCCCCCACCCCCCCCTCGTTCCCCCCCCTCCCCGTTCCCACCCCCCTCCCCCCCTCGTTCCCTCCCTCCCACACACTGGGTGTAGCTAAGTACAAGCAGAGTTTGCACCATGATGTTCACACCGTGACAATAACAACACATGCAGGTTATAGAATTGCATTTGAAACGTTTTCCCCCCCAGGGAAACAATTGATAAAAACCCTGGTGGACGAAAAATCCCCCCAATAAAATGTCATAACCTGTCTTGAGTGTATTATTTAAAATATCAATATACTTAGCACAGTCTAAATGTACTCTAGCACAGTCTTAATGACCCAGCACAGTTTTTAAAGTATTCTAGCACAGTCTTAATGTACTCTAGCACAGTCTTAATGTACTCTAGCAAGTCTTAATGTATCTAGCACAGTCTAAATGTACTCTAGCACAGTCTAAATGTACTCTAGCACAGTCTAAATGTGCTCAAGCACAGTCTAAAAGTACTCCAGCTCAGTCTTAATGTACTTTACCTAAGTCTTAATGTACTCTAGCACAGTCGTATGTACTCTAGGACAGTCTTAATGTACTCTAGCACTATTCTAATGTACTCTAGCATTGTCTTAATGTATTCTAGCACAGTCTTAATGTAGTCTACCACAGTCTTAATGTACTCTAGCACAGTCTTAATGTACTCAAGCACAGTCTTGATGTACTCTACCAATTTAATCCCCAAACAGTCTTGATGTACTTACCAAATTTTAATGTACTCCTGCACAGTCTTAATGTACTCAAGCACAGTCTTGATGTACTCTAGCACAGTCTTAATGTACTCCTGCACAGTCTTAATGTACTCTACCAATCTTAATGTCCCCTGCAGTCTTTAATTACTCTAGCACAGTCTTAAGGGCTCGAAGTCTTGATGTACTCTAGCACAGTCTTAATTACTCAAGCACAGTCTTGATGTACTCTAGCACAGTCTTAATTTCCTGCACAGTCTTAATGTACTCTAGCACAGTCTTTTGTACTCTAGTACAGTCTTATGACGGGCCTCCAGGCACCTAGGTATTTTTTAGGCATAAATGTAGTTTTAAAATTATATGTCGTACTCAATAACCCGGTTTTGTTGAATAGGCCGAACCCCTTTAAAAAAATTACCCTTTTTTTCCCATTTTTTTTACATACTGATAGCTAAAGTTTGTTCATTAACAGTGATAAAATTATTGTTTTTTTTGGACCAAAACTAATTAAAAAAACCTCTACTAATCCCCGAAAAATTTAAAAAATTGTGTTTAGCTAAATTCTGCTCTGTATATCATTGGTCAGCTTAAATATATTTAATATTACATCAAATCTTGATATTTTTTTTTCTTTATGCTCAGATCGATTTCCGCTAATTTATGTCAAAAAAATTTTTAATGGGCTTAAGGGGACGATTCGGTTATTTAGTACGACATCTATATGCTTTTTTTTAGATTTTGCAGTCAAAGTTCCCGTCCTTCACTACCCTCCCCCTCCGTCAAGTACATAATATTTCGCTGCCCTGCTCTGTAATGACTGCGTCTTCAAAGTTAGGGCGAATTGTAAATAGTACCTGGGGGCTTTTTCCCCAAATGATAGTAATCATCTCTGTGGTGACCTTTTAAGGGCACATGGTTTTAATGGGAAAACTTGAGTGTCCCCTTTTTGAAGTCTCCCAGCTCAGGCTGACACTAGTGAAGTCTCCCCGCCGGCTGACACTAGTGAAGTCCCCAGCTCAGGCTGACACTAGTGAAGTCTCCCAGCTAGGGTGCACTAGGAAATTCCCAGCTCGGCTGCACTAGGAAGCCCCCAGCCAGGTGACACTGGAAGTCTCCCCCTCAGGGTGACATAGTGAAAATCTCCCAGCCAGGCTGACACTATGAAGTCCCCCGCTAGGCTGAAATAGTGGTCTCCCAGCTCAGGTGACACTAGTGAAGTCTCCCAGCTCAGGCTGACACTAGTGAAGTCTCCCAGCTCAGGCTGACACTAGTGAAGTCTCCCGTCAGGCTGACACTAGTGAAGTTCCCAGCTCAGGCGCCTAGTGAAGTCTCCCCCCAGGCTGACACTAGGGAAGTCTCCCAGCTCAGGGTGACACTAGTGAAGTCCCCAGCTAGGCTGACACTAGTGAAGTCTCCCAGCTCAGTGAACTAGTGAAGTCTCCCCGCTCAGGGTGACAGATATCACAGTGCCCATGCCGTCCTGGTGATGGAATATGACAGGGAAAACAGCTTTTGCTTCCACTGCTAACTTCCTACATTGAAGTTTCCATGAAATTACCTGGAGTACATCATAGGGACACCCCTCAGTGATGTACTACCACAATCAGACCAAAACCACACTCAGTGATGTACTACAGGCAATCAGACGGCACCCCATCAGTGATGTACTACAGAAACCCCGACGCACACACACTCAGTGATGCTACACAAATCAGACCAGCACACACTCAGTGATGTACTACAGACAATCAGACCGCACGCACACTCAGTGATGTACTACAGACAATCAGACGCAGCCCCACACTCAGTG
>WNWK01051500.1:0-12471 GCA_009830355.1 Cherax destructor
AACCAAACAATCACAGTACTAGGGAGAGAACCACAACAATCACAGTACTAGGGAGAGAACCACAACAATCACAGTACTAGGGAGAGAACCACAACAATCACAGTACTAGGGAGATAACCACAGCAATCACAGTACTAGGGGGAGAGAACCACAACAATCACAGTACTAGGGGGAGAGAACCACAACAATCACAGTACTAGGGGGAGAGAACCACAACAATCACAGTACTAGAGGGAGATAACCACGACAATCACAGTACTAGGGGGAGAGAACCACAACAATCACAGTACCAGGAGGAGAGAACCATAACAATCACAGTACTAGGGGGAGAGAACCACAACAATCACAGTACTAGGGGGAAAGAACCACAACAATCACAGTACTAGTGAGAGAGAACCACAACAATCACAGTACTAGGGGGAGAGAACCACAACAATCACAGTACTAAGGGGAGAGAACCACAACAATCACAGTACTAGGGAGAAAACCACAACAATCACAGTACTAGGGGGAGAGAACCACAACAATCACAGTACTAGGGGGAAAGAACCACAACAATCGCAGTATTAGGGGAGAACCACAACAATCACAGTACTAGGGGGAAAGAACCACAACAATCACAGTACTAGGGGAGAGAACCACAACAATCACAGTACTAGGGGAGAACCACAACAATCACAGTACTAGGGGGAGAGAACCACAACAATCACAGTACTAGGGGAGAGAACCACAACAATCACAGTACTAGGGGGAGAGAACCACAACAATCACAGTACTAGGGGGAGAGAACCACAACAATCACAGTACTAGGGGGAGAGAACCACAACAATCACAGTACTAGGGGGAGAACCACAAAATCACAGTACTAGGGAGAGAACCACAACAATCACAGTACTAGGGAGAGAACCACAACAATCACAGTATTAGGGGGAGAGAACCACAACAATCACAGTACTAGGGGAGAGAACCACAACAATCACAGTACTAGGGGGAGAGAACCACAACAATCACAGTACCAGGGGGAGAGAACCACAACAATCACAGTACTAGGGGGAGAGAACCACAACAATCACAGTACTAGGGGGAGAGAACCACAACAATCACAGTACTAGGGGGAGAGAACCACAACAATCACAGTACCAGGGGGAGAGAACCACAACAATCACAGTACTAGGGGGAGAGCACACAACTTTGTAGTACCCACAGTCAGTGGCCAGGCTTCAAACACCTTTTATTGTACAGCAATAAAGGAATGGAACAGACTGCCTGCACATGTCAAAGCCAGTCATAGCATGAGCCAGTTCAAGAAGAGAACCTAAAGGTACCTAATGAATGTAGCGACAGAGAGGCTGCAGAAATATTATTTTTTTTAGCTAACACACATGTAAATATAAACAACTAATTATACCTTATTCTTAGTATATCTCCTTTATAGTATAATAATAAGATATTATCTCCTTTATACTATACCTATATTAAGGTCTAAGGCTATATTATTATTTCTAATATTAGTTAATAACAGTTAAACCTACCTAAAAACCTTAAAGGGTAAATTTATCCATCAGTTGTTGTTGTTGGGGTTTATAGGGCCACTGACAGTGTACGCCGTATCGAGCCCTGCCGTCCAACGCTCGGAGAAGGAACCTAATAACTGCGTCTTATATGTCCCTAATGCGCCCTGAAGCCAGCAAGAATGTGCAGGTACAGGCCAATATCTCCTGACGGTCTGGAAGATCAAGCCCCTCCCCATTAAGAAGGAGAGGTAGGGTTAAAGATTGCACCACAAACATGTGCAAGGCTGCACGGAGAACAGTCCATGCAGAGTGATAACGTGGGCACCACAGTAGGAAGTGTTCCACTGTCTCAGGCTGTGAGGGACACCACGGGCAGTACGGAGAGTCCGTCATATCTATCAATCAGGGAAAAATCAGTCTCAGCCATTTGTGTTGGTGTATGTTAAGGGTCACCTAACTTCCTCCCTCTTATAATAACTTGAGTTTGTTATAAGGACACAATGCACTAATGAGACATTTATTGGCAACGTTTGCTCTCCAGGAGCTTTTCAAGCCGACGGCTTGAAAAGGCTCCTGGAGAGCGAAACGTTGCCACAATAAAATGTCTCATTAGTTGCATTTGTGTCCTTTTACTTAACATATTGTCGGTAATTCTACCAATATTAATACAACTTGAGTTTTCCACCAATTCTTCATAGTTGCCTTCCCTTCTGTTTCCGAGAAATCCCTTCGCCACTAACTTGAATGCTTCCCAAGCAACTTTCTCCTTCCCATGAAGGTCTGATTCAAAGTCACCATCTTTAAGAAGATCTCGATTCTGAGGACCATTGATGACTCCCTCTCTTAGCATCGCTCGATGAGGGGAATTTTGAACAGCCTCCAGTGACTGGGTTCGTAGTCGATGTCAAGTGCTTCCATCAGACCATTAATATTGTTGCAGGTCACTAAATTACCTTCCATTACAAAGAAATCGTTGAACTGCTGCTGACGGTCACGAAATTTTGAAATCTTCACTTCAGTTGCTAGGAGATTCCACTGTTGAAGACGAGAGCCTAGCAGCTCTGCCTCAGTTGCTAGGAGATTCCACTGTTGAAGATGAGAGCCTAGCACCTCTGCCTCAGTTGCTAGGAGTTTCCACTGTTGAAGACGAGAGCCTAGCAGTTCTGCCTCAGTTGCTAGGAGATTCCACTGTTGAAGACGAGAGCCTAGCAGCTCTGCCTCAGTTGCTAGGAGATTCCACTGTTGAAGATGAGAGCCTAGCAGTTCTGCCTCAGTTGCTAGGAGATTTCACTGTTGAAGACGAGAGCCTAGCAGCTCTGCCTCAGTTGCTAGGAGATTCCACTGTTGAAGACGAGAGCCTAGCAGCTCTGCCTCAGTTGCTAGGAGATTCCACTGTTGAAGACGAGAGCCTAGCAGCTCTGCCTCAGTTGCTAGGAGATTCCACTGTTGAATACGAGAGCCTAGCAGCTGTGCCTCAGTTGCTAGGAGATTCCACTGTTGAAGACGAGAGCCTAGGAGCTCTGTCTCAGTTGCTAGGAGATTCCAATGATGAAGATGAGATGCTAGCAGCTCTGCCTCAGTTGCTAGGAGATTCCAATGTTTAAGACGAGAGCCTAGCAGCTCTGCCTCAGTTGCTAGAAGATTCCACTGTTGAAGACGAGAGCCCAGCAGCTCTGCCTCAGTTGCTAGGAGATTGCACTGTTGAAGATGAGAGCCTAGTAGCTCTGCCTCAGTTGCTAGGAGATTCCACTGATGAAGACGAGAGCCTAGCAGCTCTGCCTTAGTTGCTAGGAGATTCCACTGTTGAAGACGAGAGCCTAGCAGCTCTGCCTCAGTTGCTAGGAGATTCCAATGTTGAAGACGAGAGCCTAGCTGCTCTGCCTCAGTTGCTAGGAGATT
This sequence comes from Cherax destructor, assembly GCA_009830355.1. Lineage (NCBI taxonomy): Eukaryota > Metazoa > Arthropoda > Malacostraca > Decapoda > Parastacidae > Cherax > Cherax destructor. The sequence continues at coordinate 3,414 of WNWK01051500.1, forward strand.
CCACTGTTGAAGATGAGAGCCTAGCAGTTCTGCCTCAGTTGCTAGGAGATTCCACTGTTGAAGACGAGAGCCTAGCAGCTCTGCCTCAGTTGCTAGGAGATTCCACTGTTGAAGACGAGAGCCTAGCAGCTCTGCCTCAGTTGCTAGGAGATTCCACTGTTGAATACGAGAGCCTAGCAGCTCTGCCTCAGTTGCTAGGAGATTCCACTGTTGAAGACGAGAGCCTAGCAGCTCTGCCTCAGTTGCTAGGAGATTCCACTGTTGAAGACGAGAGCCTAGCAGCTCTGCCTCAGTTGCTAGGAGATTCCACTGTTGAAGACGAGAGCCTAGCAGCTCTGCCTCAGTTGCTAGGAGATTCCAATGTTGAAGATGAGATGCTAGCAGCTCTGCCTCAGTTGCTAGGAGATTCCAATGTTTAAGACGAGAGCCTAGCAGCTCTGCCTCAGTTGCTAGGAGATTCCACTGTTGAAGACGAGAGCCTAGCAGCTCTGCCTCAGTTGCTAGAAGATTCCACTGTTGAAGACGAGAGCCCAGCAGCTCTGCCTCAGTTGCTAGGAGATTGCACTGTTGAAGATGAGAGCCTAGTAGCTCTGCCTCAGTTGCTAGGAGATTCCACTGATGAAGACGAGAGCCTAGCAGCTCTGCCTTAGTTGCTAGGAGATTCCACTGTTGAAGACGAGAGCCTAGCAGCTCTGCCTCAGTTGCTAGGAGATTCCAATGTTGAAGACGAGAGCCTAGCAGCTCTGCCTCAGTTGCTAGGAGATTCCACTGTTGAAGACGAGAGCCTAGCAGCTCTGCCTCAGTTGCTAGGAGATTCCACTGTTGAAGACGAGAGCCTAGCAGCTCTGCCTCAGTTGCTAGGAGATTCCACTGTTGAAGACGAGAGCCTAGCAGCTCTGCCTCAGTTGCTAGGAGATTCCACTGTTGAAGACGAGAGCCTAGCAGCTCTGTCTCAGTTGCTAGGAGATTCCACTGTTGAAGACGAGAGCCTAGCAGCTCTGCCTTATTATTGGGTAGTTGCAGTCGCCCCCGCAGGGTCAGGGTCTGATCAACCAACAGTAACAGTCTGGTTGATCAGACCCGGATCCACCATGAGGCCTGGTCTCAGACCGAGCCGCGGGGGCGTTGACCCCCGAAACCCTCTTCAGGTCTCCAGGGAAGGTCATGGAGTTCCCTTTTGTTATGAGATGTGTCCTAGAGGAGTGTACTTCATCAAAGTTTCGGTCACTGTGTAATCCAGCAGTGTCATCCTTCTCTTCTTCCTCCTCACCACTTTCTTCATCTGACTGCAAGGATACCCATTTGGTGCATCAGGAACAGGTAGACCTTCTCCATGTCGAACTGGGCGAATACCTGAAGGAATGTTTGGATATTCAATGGACCCCTTTTTTTTCTTTGACAAGCCCTTTTGTACTGGAGATACCATGCAGAAATAACAATTGTTGGTATGGTCTGTTGGCTCCCGCCATGTCATTGGCACAGCAAAAGGCATTCCTTTCCTCTTTCTGTTCAACAATTGTTGCAGCATATGTGTGGAGCCCAGTTCTCATCCTGGTCATCAATCTTGCATCCAAAATATAGGTGATACGCCTTTCTAACCATAGCAGTTATACGGAGCTTCTGTGATACAAAGGTCACCTCACCACAAATGTAGCAGAAGTTGTCTGCTCTATTAACACATGTACGAGGCATCTGAAAGAAAACAACAAACAATTAGAAGATAAACAGAAAATTTATTCATTAATTTATCATTATAATACAGAGCATGACAGCTACCTGGAGTCTACCTGGAGAGAATTCCAGGGGTCAACGCCCCCGCGGCCCGGTCTGTGACCAGGCCTCCTGTTGGACCAGAGCCTGATCAACCAGGCTGTTACTGCTGGCCGCACGCAGTCCAACGTACGAACCACAGCCCGGCTGGTCAGGTACCGACTTGAGGTGCCTGTCCAGTGCCTGTTTGAAGACAGCCAGGGGCTTGTTGGTAATCCCCCTGATGTATGCTGGGAGGCAGTTGAACAATCTTGGGCCCCTCACATTTATTGTGTTGTCCCTCAACGTGCTAGTGGCACCCCTGCTCTTCATTGGGGGGATGTTACATCGCCTGCCGAGTCTTTTGCTTTCGTAGGGAGTGATTTTTGTGTGCAAGTTTGGTACTAAGCCCTCGAGAATTTTCCATGTGTATATAATAATGTATTTTCCCGCCTGCGTTCTAGAGAGTACAGGTTTAGGAACTTCAAGCGTTCCCAGTAGTTGAGGTGGTTTATCGCACTTATGCGTGCGGTGAAGGTTCTCTGCACATTTTCAAGGTCAGCAATTTCACCCGCCTTGAAAGGTGCAGTTAGTGTGCAGCAATATTCCAGCCTAGATAGAACAAGCGATCTGTAAAAGTGTCAACATGGGCTTGGCATCCCTGGTTTTGAAGGTTCTCATTATCCATCCTGTCATTTTTCGAGCAGATGCAATTGCTACATTGTTATGGTCCTGAAGGTGAGATCCTCTGACATGATCACTCCCAGGTCTTTGACATTAGTTTTTCGCTCTATTGTGTGGTTGGAATTGGTTTGTACTCCGATGAGATTTTAATTTCTTCACGTTTTCCGTATCTGAGTAATTGAAATTTCTCATCATTGAACTTCATTTGTTTTCTGCAGCCCATTTAAAGATTTGGTTTCTGTCTGCTTGGAGACTTGCAGTGTCTTCAACGGTGGACACTGTCATACAGATTCAGTGTCATCTGCAAAGGAAGACACAGCACTGTGGCTTATATCCCTGTCAATGTCTGATATGAGGATGAGGAATAGGATGGGAGCAAGTACTGTGCCTTGTGGAACAGAGCTTTTCACAGTAGCTGCCTCAGACTTTACTCTGTTGACTACTACTCTTTGTGTTCTACGTGTTAGGAAATTATAGATCCATCTACCAACTTTTCCTGTTATTCCTTTATCACGCATTTTGTGTGCTATTACACCATGGTCACACTTGTCAAAGGCTTTTGCAAAATCTGTGTATATAACATCTGCATTCTGTTTATCTTCTAGAGCATCCAGGACCTTGTCGTAGTGGTCCAGTAGTTGGGACAGACAGGAGCGGTCTGCTCTAAACCCATGCTGTCCTGGGTTGTGCAATTGATGGTATCAAGATGGGTGGCGATCTTGCTTTAGAACCCTTTCAAAGATTTTTATGATATGGGACGTTACGCAATTGGTCTGTAGTTCTTTGCTATTGCTTTACTGCCCCCTTTGTGGAGCGGGGCTATGTCTGTTGTTTTTAGTAGCTGCGGGACGATCCCAGTGTCCATGCTCCTCTCCATAGGATGTTAAAAGCATGTGATAGGGGCTTCTTGCAGTTCTTGATGAACACGGAGTTCCATGAGTCTGGGCCTGGAGCGGAGTGTATGGGCATGTCATTTATTGCCTTTTCGAAGTCATTTGGCGTCGTGATGATGTCAGAAAGGCATGCGTCTGTCAAGTTCTGTGGCACTCTCATAAAAAAATCATTTAGGTTTTCGATTTTCAGTCTGGTTAGTGGCTCGCTAAAGACTGAGTCATACTGGGATTTAAGTAACTCACTCATTTCCTTGCTGTCATCTGTGTAGGACCCATCCCGTTTAAGTAGGGGCCCAATACTGGTTGTTGTTCTCGACTTTGATTTTGCATAGGAAAAGAAATACTTAGGGTTTCTTTCAATTTCATTTATGGCTCTTAGTTCTTCCCGTGTCTCTTGATTCCTATAAGATTCCTTTAGTTTTAATTCAATGTTTGTTATTTCTCTGACTAGTGTCTCCCTACGTATTTCAGAGATATTGGCCTCCTGTAGCCGCTCCGTTATTCTGTGCCTTCGCCTGTATAGGGAGCGCCTCTCTCTTTCTAGTATACATCTTCTCCTCCTTTTCCTTAAGGGAATTTGCCTTGAGCAAACCTCAAGTACCACAGAGTTAATTTGTTCTAGACATAGGTTGGGATCCGTGATGCTTAGGCAATCTTCCCAGTTTATATCATTTAGGACTTGGTTTACTTGGTCCCACCTTATGTTTTGTTATTGAAGTTGAATTTGGAGAAAGCTCCTCACGGCTGATCACATTTTGTTGATCTGGGGCTCCCCGCATGCATGTCTGGACCTCTATTATGTTGTGATCTGAGTATATTGTTTTTGATATGATGACATTTCGTATCAGATCATCATTGTTGGTGAGATGAGGTCCAGCGTATTCTCTAATCTTGTGGGCTCTACTATTTGCTGGTTTAAGGTGAACTTGGTGCAGAGATTTAAGAGTTCATGCATTTTGAATTTTCATCTGAGCTGCCTCCTGGTGTTATCTCTGCTACCACATTGTTTGCAATGTTCCTCCATTTAGATGCCTGAGGTTGAAATCCCCAGTAGCAAGATGTTAAGGAGCTGGAAGATTTTCCGGTTTTTTTTTATTCAGGGGAAAAAAAAAACAAAATGAAACCCCAAATTTACCACATCGTAACCCCCTAGAACATTAGTCAGGGTCATTACCACAGGTCTTAGTGATCATTTCATCATTTCCCCCACCGGGGAAAAAACACTAGGGGGCGGATGGCCTTCACGGCAATTTTTAAAATTTAGAAACTACAATAAAGAAACACTGGAAAAAATGCTACAAATTGTGACTGGTCTTGATAACAAGTTGCACGGACAAAGGCCCGGGAAAAAAATTCAAAACAATGTTAAAAACCCCCCCTTAATAATATTGACCAGTTAAAAATTAAAGGGTTAAACAAGAACTGAACCCTGGGTGTCTACTGAGATATTAGAAAAATAAATTTTAGAGCCAAAGGGAAAAAAAAATTTAAGGAAAAAAAAAGGGTAAAAAATAATTCCAAAGGGGGAAAAGAGGCGGGATAAAAGGGCAAACGGGGGCCCCCCTTTCTCAAAAACCAAAAAGTACAAAATCCAGAAAGCCCCAAAAAAACTAAAACAGTTGGGGTATAGCCAAAAACCCGAGATAGATTAACATGTACTAAATGTTGATAACGGGTATGCTACGATACAACAAAATAAAAATTTTTTTTAATTTTCCCCATCCCACACAATTTTTCGCCTCAACACCCCCAAAAAAACCCCTTTTTAACACGGGGGCTCTGATAAGTTTAAAACATCTCCCATATCAAAAAGGGGGAATTTAAAAAAAATTTTTGTCAACTAGTAAGTGTATCTCATGACTTCAGAAAAAGAACTAAGCATTTTAAAACCCCAACTGAGCCCCCCGGCCCCCGATAACATCCCGTCTAAGTTCCAAAAAGATGGTGCCTCTGAACGGGGGAATTTCCCCCTTTTCACATAATAAATTTGTCCATCACAACAAATTTCAGTGCCAGAGGGGGGTTTAAGGAGGCCAGGGGTTTTTTTCCCCCCTTCAAGAAAAATAGTAGGTCTGATGTCAGCAACTAAGGCCTGTTAGTATACCGGGGAATACCCAAAAAAAATTTTTAGAGAAGGGGTCTGTAAAGGGAAAATTAAGTATCTTAATGACAACAACATTCTTCAAAAGTTACCCAATCGGGTTTTTTGGGGTTTTTTTTAAACCCGACCCCCCCAAATTTTAAACTGAGGGGTTATATGAGAGCTAAAAAGTCGATGGGGGAAACCCCATAGGAATGGAAACCCTTTTGTTTGAAAAAAAGGGCCTTTTGATACTGTCAAAAACAATGTTTATGTAAGAAACTTGTTTTCGGCATAGGTTCCACAGACTGGTTTAAGTCCCATTTTTAGCAATAAGAAACAAAACAAATTGTCAAAATCAACAAAACAGAATCAGAACCACTCCCGATAGCATGTGGATTTCCCCCCAAAAGGGAGCATTCGGGGGCCCTTTTTTTATTCCTGTGTTATGTAAATGACATGTCCATCAGTGTCAAGTGCAAACTCCTACTGTATGCGGATGACAGTGCTCTGTTAGTACCCCGGTAAAGCCCCAAAAATTATAGCTAATGTATGTTGTGATAAAAGCACAGGCCTTTTTCCCCAGGCTTTATTGAACACAAAATCCATGGTCATGTCTGCAAAAGAAGAAAATACACCCCAATGACTGCTGGGGGGGCAGGTGTTTAAAGGGGATATGTCCTCAAAAAAAACTATAGCTACTGGCAAAAATATTTAAGCTTACCATGTAATCTGCATCACGAATATTTTGTGTAAAGAGAGACCACAGGTATGCGGGGATCTTTTTATTTTTTGTTGTTATTGAAAAGGGGCCCCGAGGTGGTGCAGTATTGTGTCCTGCTCCCTTCCCCCCAAAAATTCAATTTAAAAAGTATTAACACTGGAACTAGAGTCCCGCAGAAAAATTTTTTGAAACAAGTTTTTTTTTTCACCTGGAAAAAAGCTAATTTTGGCCGAAATATAAACTGAGAGGTTAAAAAAATTTTAAAAGTCCGTGAATGGGGAATCCATCACCTCAGTTTCCTCAGTAAAAATCTGGGGGAAAAACCCTTTTTTCCCCTGCATGTCAGGAGGGTTTATAGGGGAAAATGGAATAAAAAAAAGGAATAACTGAAGGTTTTCCCCCCCACAAGCACAGGGAACCCCCCCGAGGGCCCCGCAGGACCCCATGCCCCCCCCCATACAATGTCATATTTTTCAAGCTTGCTCTTCATGGTACTCTGCCTTTTTAAAAAAAAAAAAAAATAAACTAAAAAAAACAGAACAAAATGATAAGATTCATCCTGGGGGTGGGTCCAAGAGAACATGTAGGTCAGGGGGGGAAATTTCAACAATTAGATATGCTGAATTTGAAAAGAGTAAAACAACTTAAATTAAACCCAAATTTTTAAAAAATTTCCCCCCAAACAGTGTCCCGAATATCTTTTTTTCCAATTTTGTCAAGGCTGGGAACCAAAGCAGTCATAGTAATTTGGGGGGGGGAGCACAACTTTGTTGTACCCACAGTCAGTGACCAGGCTTCAAACACCTTTTATTGTACAGAAATAAAGGAATGGAACAGACTGCCTGCACATGTCAAAGCCAGTCATAAGAACCAGTTCAAGAAAAAAAGGGCCAAAAAAAATTTTTAATGAATGTAGCGACAGAAAGGGGGGGGAATGATTTTTTTTTTTTTTGCTAAAAAAGTATATGTAAAAACTCTTTTTTCCTTATTCCTAGTATACATATATCCTTTTTAAAACAATAAAATATATATCCTACAATGTAATTTTTTTTTTTGATAAAAAATGTACATGTAAAAAAATTACTTACTTATCCTCACATGTATATCAATAGCTTGCTCAGTGAATATTTATTATAAGTTTAAAAAAAATTTTTGGGTTAAAAAAAAACACCTACCTTTCACCTCAAAATATAAACTTGGGGGGCACAACCAAACCCCTTTTTTGACTGCTGGAACAATAATGAATCATGAGACTGTGAGTGTTGGTAAAAACACACTGCCGCAAGCCTGTTGCAACCTGTTGTGACACGGGGGGTTTTAAAAAATAATATAATATCTTTTTTTTACTACAAGTATATTTTTAAAAACAGGCCCCCGCTGACATCAATGACATACATACTTCTTTTTGAAACCCCCCCTTATGCTGAATTTGAGAAAATTTTGGGGGGTGTCCCAGGATGCCCCCCAAAAACTAACACCCAGGTACCCATTTTACTGATGGGTGAACATAGACAAAAAGGGGTAAAGAAAAAACGCCCAATGTTTCACCCCATAATAATAATAATAATAATAATAATAATAATAATAATAATTTAAAAATAATAATAATAATAATAATAATAATAATAATAATAATATCTTTATTTTTCTACAAGTACATGTACATGGTATACAGGCCTAGCTGACATCATGACATACTACTATATAGAAAGTCCCCTTTTTATGGGTGAATTTTGGGCAGATTAATTAAAATGATTCATTACCTTGTAACTAGTGAATTCATTACCATTGTAACCCTTTTTCAGCTATCAAAAAAGGGGCCCCGTCTCTGGGCCCAATATATACCTCCCGTAATCTGCAAATACCTTTGTAACTTGTCATGATTGTGACCATCTGGGGCCCTTTCCTTTGTAACTTCCCCAGCTATCAAACCCCCGAGGTCCAGCCCCCGGACCCTATTCCCGTAATCTTTTTACCAACCCCCCCGGGAAGGTATGGGTGCAAAAAAGATATCAAAAAACCCTTTGGTCAGTGTCCCAGGTGCGACTCACACCAGTCGACTAACACCCAGGTACCCATTTCACTGAAGGGGAAAATAGACAACAGGTGTAAAGAAACACGCCCAAAAGTTTTTGCCCTGGCTGGGAACGCCCAGGGCCCCCGCCGGTGAAGGGGAGCTTTAGCCACCAGGCCAAAGAGCTAAAAAATTTTAACCATGAATTTTATTACAAAATACCAGAATTATTTGGAAATTGCCATCTGGTCTGGGGGAAACATTTTGGTTGTTGACCAAAAAAATCAGATAATTTATTCTTTCCCCTTTTGTGAGAAAAAAAAAATTTTTTTTTATGGTTGTACAATATTTTTGCATGTTTTAAGATAACTTTAAAAATAGATTATGAATCCTTCGCATTTTTATACTAATGTATTCACACTTTATAGAACGAATATATGTAGTTCATTTTTATTTTAAAATTTTTTCGAGATTTATTTATAAGAAAATGAAAAATTTGGCATGAATAAATTTTTATTGGGAAAAAATAAAAAACCAAAATTTTGGGACTGTGTTGTTGTTTAATATCTTTTTTATGCCCCCTACCCCCCCTGTGGGGGGTAATCAAAAAAGGGGGACATAATGGGGCCCGGGACTGGGGCCCCCAAATGTTGATAGCTGACAAGGGAAAAAGGGAATGAACTGGGGCGGTCCAAAAATGACCCAAATTTCCAAAAGGGAATGAAAAACCAGGTAGAGCTGGTCACACTCATGACAAGAAAAGGTATTGAACTGGGGTTCACAATCATGACAAGTTGCTGGGAATGAGCCCGGGGACCTGGAGTCTACCTGGAGAGAATTCCGGGGGCAACGCCCCCGCGGCCCGGTCTGGACCCGGGGCCCCCGTTTGGGAAACCTGATCCAACCGGGTTAAA
>WNWK01051501.1:0-12471 GCA_009830355.1 Cherax destructor
CTTTGCTGCCCTTAAATTCACTAACATCAGCACTTGTTTCAGGCATTTTCTTTCGAGATCGGCATGCAACTGCCTTGCCTTTTCGCAAATTATCGACTGCACAACACTGTCTCCCGCTAATTGTTTTTGGTTGATCCATACCAACAACAATTTCTCCATATCTTCGATTGTTTGTGACCTCTGTTTCGTTATCACATTTACCCCTTTCACAACATCAGCTTCCTTGATTTCCTTTTCTTCCCCACAATGGAAGTTATTGTTGAATGGGGCTTCCGACATCCTGGCAAGATCGGCCACACGAATGCCATTTTCATTTTCTCAGTTATTTTTTTTCTTTAATTCTATCGTGTTTCTCACCTTCTTTACCAAAGGCCTGGCACTAGGAGCTTTCTTTAGAGCCATGGTAGCTTATTTAGTGGTTGCAAGCACAAAAAACCACTGGATTACTGTAGTGTATTGCGAAATGTTTAGTATGAATGCAGGGTGTGATGCTCACTTGCTGAGAAATAATAGCAGACTGGCATTGAATGCATCTGTGGCAGGCTTTGTGTGCGCAGGGCCATTGGGACGTGTTCCGTACCACTGACGAAATTCAAGGGAAAACACGAAAACCAAGGCTATATTTTGACGGAAAAAGTTGCTGATAACCAAAATTCCCGATAACCAAGACTCACGAAAACCAAGGCTCCACTGTATATCATTATTAATATGTTTCTTTCTCATTTATAAACTTAAAGTTCATAAGGAAAATATTTTTTTTTTCTGATAACTGGTTTAAGGAAAAAGTAACTTAGGTTTTTCTCAAGTAGTACAGTGGTCCCTCGGTTTTCGTGTTTAATCCGTTCCAGAGGGAGGCACTAAAACTGAAACACACGAAAACTGAAACCATTTTCCCCATAAGAAATAATGGAAATTCAATTAATCCGTTCCAGAAACCCAGAAGTTTGGAAAAAAATAATTTGGGGGGTCTTAAAGATAGATTTACATGCACAAATGAATGAAATGAATGTGGCACTTACCCTTACTGAAGACTGATGTTGCTGGATGGAAGAGAGATAGGAGGGGAGAGGGTAGACTCCCTAATTTTTGGAAGGGGAATCCTCCATAAGGACTCTAGGTACCAAGTCCTCATCTGGGGTCACTTCCCTTCTTTGTTTTTAATCCCACTAGGACCAGCTTGAGAGTCACTGCACACCTGTGGCACTAAATATCTCTCCAGAGAGCTCTGTGTCTGGCGGCTCTTTAAAATGTCCCTAAAATGGGACATGGAATTGTCATTGTAAAAGTAGCCAGCACGGATTGCAACATCTTTGTCAGGGTGATGTTCCTCCACAAATGATTGCACCCTACCCACATTGCACAAATCTCCTTAATCTCTGAAGAAGGCACCTTACATCTCTTTCCTCCACTGAAGCAATTTCCTCAGATCTGTTTTGTTGTTGTTGCAGCTCAAGCTCTTGCAGCTCTTCAGTGGTTAGATCTTCATTGTGGTCCTCCACCAACTCTTTCCACATCCTCTCCATTCACATCCAACCCCATGGAAGTCCCCAATTCCACAATATTTTCCACAACTTCCATAGGCTCCTCAGGGTTAGCTTCAAACCCTTCAAAATCCCTATCTGGGACACAATCTGGCCACAACTTTCTCCAAGCAGAGTTCATCGTCCTGGAGGTCACTCCCTGCCAAGCTTTATCTATAAGGCCTATGCAATGGAAGATATCAAGTGACCCTTCCAGAACTCTTTTAGGGTCAATTTAGTGTCATTGGTCACATCAAAACACCTTTGAAACATTGCTTTGGTGTACAGTTTTGAAGTTTGAAATGACCTGCTGGTCCATGGGCTGGAGGAGAGGAGTGGTGTTAGGAGGCAAGAACTTCACTTTTACAAATCTGAAATCCTTAGACATTTGGTCGTCCAAGTCTTGAGGATGACCAGGAGCATTGTCCATTACCAGGAGGCACTTAAGTGGCAATTTATTCTCCAATAAATATTTCTTCACACTGGGGCCAAACACTTGATTAAACCATTCCAGGAAAATTTCCCTAGTGACCCATGCCTTAGCATTAGACTTCCAAACACACACAATTTACTCTTGTCAACACTGTAGTCCCTGAACACTCTGGGATTTTCAGAGTGATACACAGTAAAGGCTTCACTTTGAAATCCCCACTAGCGTTACCACACAACATTAGAGTTAGCCTGTCTTTCATAGGCTTGTGTCCTCGCATTGCCTTTTCCTCCTGGTGATGTAGGTCCTCCTTGGCATTTTCTTCCAAAAGAGGCCTGTTTCGTCACAATTAAACACTTGTTGGGGTTTGAAATTTTCATCCTCTACATATTTTTTAAAGTCGCGCACAAATTTTTCAGCCCCATCTTTATCTGAACTGTCCCCCTCACCATGCCTTACAACACTGTGTATGCCAGTTCGCCTCTTAAATTTTTCGAACCAGCCTTTGCTGGCCTTAAATTCATCAACATCAACATCACTGGTTCCAGGCATTTTCTTGACAAGATCGGCATGCAACTGCCTTGCTTTTCACGTATGATGGATTGCACAATACTATCACCCGCTAGCAGTTTTTGGTTTATACACAGCAACAACAATTTCTCCATATTTTCTATTGTTTGTGATCTCTGTTTGGTTATTGTATTCACCCCTTTCGCAACATTAGCTTCAGTGATTGCTTTTCTCTTATACACAATGGAACCGATGGTCGTTGGGGCTTTCTTGTATATCCTGGCGAGCTCGGCAATACATACACCACTATCATATTTTTCTATTATTTCTTTCTTCAGTTCTACGGTGTTCCTCACTTTCTTTACCAAAGAAGTGGCACTAGGAGCTTTCTTTGGGCCCATGGTAGCTTATTTAGTAGTCACACACAATAATCAAGGCCCAAAAACAATGAATTGTTAATAAATATTTTGTATAAACTCCTGGGGTGATGTTCACTCAAGCGTAAACAATGCTAGACTGGGTGGCAATGTGCGTGGGAGGTGCGTGGGTGGCGGGCCTACGGCCTTTGTATGTGCGCGGCACTGGTGGACAGGTTCCGGACCGAGCACGAAAACGGAGGGAACACACGAAAACGGAGGGCAATTTTCCACGAAAAAACTACACGAAAACTGAAATACACGAAAACAGAGATACACGAAAACCGAGGGACCACTGTACATATATTGAAATCAAACTGCTTGTTCAAGAGACTTCATAAGGAGGTTTTCATTCACACAAAAGTAACCATAATGGTAAACAAAAAAAATAAACATAACCATTATCATATAGTATAACACATAAACAGAACGAAAACAGATAATAACTAGTACTACAATAACTTAATCATTTATTAACAGTGTTGAAAAGGCAAAAGATAAATCAAGGCAAAATGTCATATGAACAAATAAATGGTTGAAGGCTTTATTATAATACTCAAGAATTTTCAAAGAATATGCCGTACATGTACAGTAGGGCCCCACTTATACGGCAGGTTAGGTTCCAGGCTACCACCGGAAAGCAGAACTCCATTTTTTCCACTTATAAATGCATAAAAATTCCAGACAAGTTTAGGCTAACTTATATTAAGTTAGTAATAGAACTAGGCATTAAAAAACACAATAAAAAGTAAAATACATACACAGTACATTCATTACTTACCTTAAAATACTTGTAGTCTTAATGTAGGGCGAGAGGTGAGTAGTACTTATTTGTAGGAAGTCAGGTGTAGGTAGCCCTGGCTCCCCGTCCGAAACTTAATACGTATACGATATTTAAAGCAGCCCAGAGAGATAAAATACACATACAGTGCACTCATTATTTAACTTAAAATATGTGTAGTCTTAATGTAGGATGAGAGGTGAGTAGTATTTATTTGTACGAAGTCAGGTGTAGGTAGCCGGTAGATGTAGCCCGCCTGGGGTACATAGCTACACCTACCTACATAGCTATATGATATTTAATGCAGCCCAGAGCCATATTATTACCATTGACATACCTTGCTCACTGAGTTTAATCGTTTCTAACAACTACCTTTAGATGCCATCATAAACGAAGGGAGAAGTAATGAGAATTCATGCCGAGAATTGTAAACAAAGTGAAATATGTTAAGGGGAGTGACTGGGCCAAACGCAGATTCATACACTTTTTCTCTGGTGCTGGACCAGAGAAAACGTAATGTTTTCCCTCTGCCCAGCTACCACGCCTCATATTTATGTGAAATTTATTGTACTGTGGGTGTAGGTATCATGTTTATATGCTACGTAACGTGTTTCTTATATAATTTTGAAGAAAATATCATAGATGGATTAATGAAAATGTCTATATTAACATAAAATAAGACATTTAATGTGCCCAAGTGTGATTATTATTACGTACTATTAGTATTATTACTATGGCGTTAAGATTAGAGGGACACTCTTAGTGATTTTAATGTGTACCTGCATGCCAGCACAGTGTGTAAGTATATTTAGGTACAGGTACACATAAGTACATATAATTATCAGAGTACATATAAAATATGCAATAACTTTAAAACACTTGAAATTTTGGAAAGTTTCCAGACATAATAGAGAGATGTGCTCACGGAGAATGTAAACAAACCGGGTGGGGCGCGCCATATTAGAAAGACGGGGGAGCTGTATAGCAAGTTTTGGTCATAATTTGAAATAGCCGTATTAGTGGAACACTGTAATGCGAAACGCTGTAAAGCAGGGCCCTACTGTATACTAAAATTACATATATAAAATTAACACGAAAATGACTGAAAAATGCATTTACATATGATTAGCCTAATTATCACTATTTCTAAAGGAACCCCTAGTGACCTCTCATGGAACCTTAGGGTTCTGGGGAACCACGTTTTAGAAACGCTGCTCTAGACAATGAGGACAGCTTCTGCCAATTGTTTTCCTGACCCTGAAGACAGCACTGCAATGCCAAATAGTTTTGATATGCCTTCTGCTAATAAAAGGACAGCAATTCTGGTCCATTTTCTTTTGATCAGTGAAGTTGGTAAGCAGCTTACCATTCTTTTATTGCAACCCGACAGCTGGTGATACACTGACATTATTGGCCATAAGTTGTTAATGTTACACTGCAGTGCCATATGTATGAAGTATGCACATTTAAGAGATACCCAAGTTGTAATGCCTAAAAATATTAATGTTGTCACTTATTAAACCGAGAGGGAAACTATATCCACCAGACCATTAATAGTTTTGTCTAAGGTCAATTCAGAGTGTGGAAATTAGGAGGTGTGAAGTTTCTAAAAGTATTAGTCAGAGGGCTGAAGAGGGGTTGTTGAGGTGGTTTGGTCATTTAGAGAGAATGGAACAAAGTAGAATGACTTGGAGAGCATATAAATCTGTAGGGGAAGGCAATGAAACCACGAAACAAGTGGTTTTGAATCATTTAACAAACTGCAGCAGGCCAGGTTTCGACCCCACGACACATTGTCCCGCCTCAAGAGGCCACACAGTGTACATGTCACCTTACCAACTGAGCCATCGATCCTACAAACAACATGAGCCTAGTGAACTAGGCTTGTTTCCTGTTTGAATGCCTGCCTCCACAAACACACCACTGCCACGAGTGTCCTCGCAACATGAAACAAGCCTAGTTCACTAGGCTCATGTTGTTTGTAGGAATGATGGCTCAGTTGGTAAGGTGACATGTACATTGTGTGGCCTCTTGAGGTGGGACAATGTGTCATGGGGTCGAATCTTGGCCTGCCGCAGTTTGGTAAATGATTCAAAACCACACGTTTCATGGTTCATTGCTATATAGACTGCTTGTGGAAGTGGGTATTCAAACAGGAGGGGGCTGAAATTAATCATGGAGCATACCTCTGCCACGAGTGTCCTCACAACATCAAACAAGCCTAGTTTGCTAGGCTCATGTTGTTTGTAGGAATGATGGCTCAATTGGTAAGGTGACATGCACATTGTGTGGCCTTTTGAGGTGGGACAGTGTGTCGTAGGGTCAAATCCTGGCCGGCCGCAGTTTGGTAAATGATATACGTATATACGTATATGTATGTATGTATATATATATACAGTCATACCTCGGTTAGCGATATTAATCCGTCAGAGAGGGCGTATCTGTAACCAAATTTATCCTTATCCGAATCAGTTTTCCCCATAAGAAATAATAGAAATAAAATTAATCCGTTCCAGACTTCCAAAAGTAGTAAAATAAAATATTTTTTAGAACTTTTTGACATTAAATAATACACAATTTAATGAACATTAAAGAAATACATGTAAATATAGTACAATAACATGTCACTTACATTTATTGAAGAGTTGTTGATGTGTGGAGGACGGGAGGAGGGGAAAGGATGGAGTATAGTATGCTAGTGTTTGGAAGGGGAATCCCCATCCATTAACACTGCAGGTGGCAAGTTCTTTTCTAGGGTTACTGGCCTTTTTCTTTTAATGCCACTAGGCCCAGGTTGAGAGTCACTGGACCCCTCTCTAACAAAAAATCTTCTCCAGGGAGCTCTGTGTCTGGCGATTCTTTAACACATCCCTGAAATGGGACACCACTGTGTCATTGTACAGGTTGCCAGCACGGCCTGCAACAGCATGGTTAGGGTGATATTCATCCATAAAGCCTTTCACCCTGCTCCACATTCCACAAATCTCCTTAATCACTGAAGAAGGCACCTTCTTCCATCTCTGTTCCACCTCCTCCTCCTCTGAACCATTGTCCTGACCTGTGGTCTCTTGTTGCTGTTGAAGCTCTTGCAGATCTTCAGTGGTTAGCTCTTCATTGTGCTCCTCCACCAACTGTTCCACATCCTCACCACTCACCTCCAACCCCATGGACTTGCCCAGTTCCACAATTTCTTCCACAACAGGCTGAGGCTGAGGCTCAGGCTCAGGGTTCTGAGGCTCAGCCCCAAAACCTTCAAAATTCCTCTCTAGGACACAGTCTGGCCACAATTTTGTCCAGGCAGAGTTCAAAGTCCTGGTAGTCACTCCCTCCCAAGCCTTACCTATAAGGTGTACACAATGCAGGATATGGAAATGATTTTTCCAAAAGTCTCTTAGGGTTATATTCATGTCTGTGGTCACATCAAAGCACTTTTGAAACATTGCTTTGGTGTAGAGTTTTTTAAAGTTGGAAATGATCTCCTGGTCCATGGGCTGGAGGAGAGGAGTGGTATTAGGGGGCAAGAACTTCACTTTGATGAATTTAAAGTACTCCACAATTTTCTCTACCAAGGTTGGAGGATTACAAGGAGCATTGTCCATTATCAGGAGGCACTTAAGTGGCAAATTATTTTCCTGGAGATATTTCTTCACACTGGGGCCAAACATGCCATTGAACCACTCTAAGAAAATGTCCTTTGTGACCCATGCCTTTTTATTAGACTTCCACATCACACACAAGTTAGACTTGGTGATACCGCATCTGCCAAACACTCGGGGATTTTCAAAAAGATACACCAGTAAAAGCTTCACTTTGCAATCACCACTGGCATTAGCACAAAGCATCAGAGTTAGCCTGTCTTTCATAGGCTTATGTCCTGGCTGTGCCTTGTCCTCCTGAGTAATGAAGGTCCTGTTGGGCATTTTCTTCCAAAACAGGCCTGTTTCATCACAATTAAACACTTGTTGGGGTTGGAATTGTTCAGCCTCTATGTACCCCTGGAATTCAGGCACATATTTTTTAGCCGCACTTTTGTCACAACTGGCTGCCTCACCATGCCTCACAACACTATGTATGCCACTTCGATTCTTAAATCTTTGAAACCAGCCTCAGCTGGCTTTAAATTCGCTCACTTCAGCACTCGTTGCAGGCATTTTCCTAACTAGATCATCATGCAACTGATTTGCTTTTTCACATATTATTGCCTGCGTAACACTATCTCCTGCTAACTGTTTCTCGTTGATCCACACCAACAACAAATTTTCCACATCTTCCAGCACTTGCAATCTCTGTTTTGTGATCACAAATGCACCTTTTGCAACAACAGCTTCCTTGATTTTACGTGTATTTCCCTTGGCCACAATGGTAGCGATGGTAGAATAGGCTTTACCATACAGCCTGGCCAGCTCAGTGATACGCACTCCACTTTCATATTTTTCTATTATCTCCTTCTTCAGTTCTACTGTATTTCTGAGCCTCTTTACCACAGGGCTGGCACTAGGAGCTTTCTTTGGACCAATGGTAGCTTATTTAGCAGTTGCAAGCACTAAAAACAGTGGAATAATGACAATATACTGGTATGAACGCGTGGGTGGTGGTCGCTCGCTTGTAAACAATAGCACACTGACGCTCCCTGGATTGCCCACACAGGTGGGCGCCACGCGGACGCGTCCGGGACGAATATCGTAAACTGAACAATCATTGTAAACTGAGTCAATATTTTGACGTAAAAATGTATCACTAACCGATTTTATCGGTATCCGACGCCATCGCTAACCGAGGTATGACTATGTATATACAGTGGTACCTCGACTTACGATGGTCCCCAAACTCACCCTTTTATGTAAGTTTATTTTTTTAAATGCTTTTGTAAGTGTAATTTTGGGGGTCTAAAAGGACTAGTCTATTTTACAACATTTCTTAAGGAGATAAATTCGTTTGGTAATGACACTTGAACAGCATTCTGGAATGAAAAAATATCGTAAGTCGAGGTACCACTGTATATATATTATATATATTTTATATATATATATATTATATATATATATATATATTATATATATATATATATTATATATATATATATATATATATATATATATTATATATATATATATATTATATATATATATATATTATATATATATATATATATATATATATATATATATATATATATATATATATATTATATATATATATATATATATATATATATATATATATATATATATATATATATATATATATATATATATATATATATATATATATATATATATATATATATATATACGTATATATATATTTTATATATATATATATTTTATATATATATATATTTTATATATATATATATTTTATATATATATATATATATATATATATATATATATATATATATATATATATATTATATATATATATATATTATATATATATATATATATATATTATATATATATATATATATATATATATATATATATATATATATTATATATATATATATATATATATATATTATATATATATATATATATATATATATATATATATATATATATATATATATATATATATATATATATCAGTGGTACTCGACTTACGATGGTCCCCAAACACACCTTTTATGTAAGTTTATTTTTTAAATGCTTTTGTAAGTGTACTTTTAGGGGTCTAAACAGACTAGTCTATTTTACATTATTTCTTAAGGAGATAAATTCGTTTGGTAATGGCACTTGAACAGCATTCTGGAATGAAAAAATATCGTAAGTCGAGGTACCACTGTATATATATATACACACACACACACACACACACACAGTTGTCCCTCGGTTTTCGCCGAAAATTCGTTCCAGAATGCTGCTCAAGTGCCATTACCGAACGAATTTACTTCCTTAAGAAATAATGTCACGTAGGTTAGTCTATTTCAGACCCCAAAAAATACACTTGCAACAGCACTTACGAAAATTCACTTACATAAATTTTCGAGTTTGGAGATGCTCGAAAACCAAGGGACCACTGTATATATATATATATATATATAAACATGAACGTCGGTATTTGAGTGTAGGTGCTGCGCGTTTAATATGAAAGTGGGCATAGGTATATGTGGTGTGTTGATGGAAGTGGTGTGACCTCCAGCTGGGGAGGTGGTGTGAGAAGATTATGACAGCAGTGGGGAGGGAGGTGGGGGCTCAGTCATCACCACTGCAGCACAACCTGCCCTACACGAACATCCGGAACACCGGCCGTATATGGCGGCCACAACTCCTGCGTCCTTGGCCGACCTTGGTGCACTCCACATGCTACCTCCGACTTCTTCACACAGATGCCGTCAGTACACCACCCACAGTGGTGGCCACCCATCCAGGTGATGCTCCCACTCAGAGAATGACCTCGCCCCAGGCACTCTTGTTATAGTGTAACACTGTTTACTCTCTCACTAATATTCAACGCTTTGGGAAGTCTTCCCCTCAGAGAAGGTTCCTTGACGCTGGTGAGGGGCTCTTGATCTAGGGAATTGGATCTGTGCTCTAGTTCCCTGAATTGAGCCTGAATACCTTCCATAACCCCCCCACATGCGCTGTATAATCCTACGGGTTTAGCGCTCCCCATACTTATAATAATATAATAATCTGGGAAGTCTTGGTGAAAATTTTTCTTTAATTCCGAATTTCAGTGATTGGGACTCAGTTTTGACCAATATATAAGACAGGAAACATCAGTTTCAAAATATTAAAAAAAAAAATCAATATCAGAGTAGTGATACAATGATCATGTTGCATTGACACAGCAGAGATCAGTGATAAGATCAACAATTGTTTCCAATTAGTTACCATTTTGTCAAAGCACTTGTCGATAAGACACTTGGTCTCTCTCTCTCTTTTACACAGGGTTTGACAAGGTTAGGTTAAGGATTCCTAACTTTATTGGCAAGCTATTTACAAGTTAAGGATTCCTAACTTTATTGACAAGCTAAGAGCTGTTACCTACATCAGCTCATTTGAAAGCATTTTTATTGTTATGAAACATACAACTAGGAAACAGGATGAAGTTGGAGCCATCTGTGGGCCAGCATTTTCATTTGATTAACTGACTTTATCTCGTTGACATCATTATGCTGTACGAATGTGTTCCAGACTCGAGTCATCCTAGGGATAAATGATCACAGATGAAGTGATGTTCTGGAGAAGGGTACAGCCAGAGTGAAGTTACTGCTTTCTGCCCATCTTGTGGTATAGAAGCTCACTCTCTCTCTCTCTCTCTGTGTGCGCATGCACATTAGGGATGTATCGGATGTGAAAATTTAGATATCCGCGGATGCGGATGTGTATACGGATGTCTTACTTATTTTACGGATGAAATTGTGCGGATGTTCTGCGGATGCGGATATCCGATACATCACTAGTGCACACGTACATAGGTGTGTGTACTCGCATATATGTGATTGAAGAGATTAATTCATAGCTCCTGGCCCAGCCTCTTCATTGGTCGCTATTAGGTCCACTCTTTCCTGGCTCCAAGAGTCTTATAGTTGTACATGTGAGGTACTCGTAGCTCCTTATGTGCGGACATAACTCATTAGCAAAATGGTGGCAGTGGACCACTAGCCAAAAATTACTGACCAGTAATCCTAACATCATATAAAAGTCTTTGATAGGGGGATGATACTTCATATTACATGGAACAGCAAAACCTACACAACCCAAACCAACATGGATTTAGAGCAGGAAGATCATGCTTGGTGTGTGCCAAACACACACCAGTCCCTGCCACACACACCAGTCCCTGCCACACACACCAATCCCTGACACACACACACCAGTCCCCTCCATATACACACACAAAAAAAATGGTATGGACTCGAGGGACCCGGGGACCAGGGGAGAATGGTCCTGGCAAAGAAGAATGGATGGAAGAGCAGTGCAAAAGGATGGAACAAGAGTGGGAGAAAAACTAGGAGAGCTTTCTGCAAAAATGGAGAAGCTGTCTTTGAAACTGGAAAAAAAGGTTGGAGGAGGAGAAGAAGAATTGGGAGTCACAAGCTGAAGCTGCAGTAGCCAGGATAAGGGGCCTAGAAGTTGAGGTAACAGGCTGAAGCAGGATACAGGGTATTGACCAGAAAAGACCCCAGCATCAAGGGGGCCCATCGGGAAGGAGGAGATATAACTAACGCTACGCCCTATCTGCCTACCAAGCAGGGCCAAAGGGAAAAAAGGGGGGGAGAGCTGGGAGCAGGTGGAGAGGGTATCAGGGCAAATGCTGAGAAATGATCACTCCACCAAAAGCTACAGGAAGAAAAAATGGAGAAAATGGCCATATACAGACAGGAACCAGAGTCACAGAGGGAGAAGCAATGGGAGGAGGAGAGGGCAAAGGCAGTGTTTATTCATGGGCTGCAGGGAGTGGGGAAGGACACACACTGAAAGACGGCAGGCAGAAAGAAAGGAGATTGAGAGCATACTCAAAGAAATAGGCGAAGAAGACATGTCCGAGATTGTAAATTTTCAGAGAATAGGGGGTACTCGGGGAAAACGACCGCTCAAGCTGATTCTCCGGACAGAAACAGGCGGGGCAGAATCCTCCAAGAGAAACCACGACTGAAGGAAACGGGGGAATACAAGTGGGTGTTCTTGGGGGGGACAGAACAAAAACAGAGCGACAGCAGCTGAGGGAGAGGGCACAAAGGCGGAAGGAGCTACGAGGAGAGACAAGGACAGAATCAGTAGAGGACAACCCCAAACAGGGCAGAGCAACAAGAACAAGCCCCATAGAAACCCTCCCCAACAACCAACAACCAAAAATATCCCA
>WNWK01051502.1:0-12471 GCA_009830355.1 Cherax destructor
AACAGCATTCTGGAACGAAAAAAATATTGTAAACCGGGGTACCACTGTAATTTAAATATTTACTAGTGATATAAACAAGCTGCTAAATACTTTCAACTTGTCCCAATGTAATATCCCCAGATTGTAATTTGAGTAAACTTACTGTCTGCTATAAATAAAAACAGATGTACAACTTTAACAAACTATGATCAATTTCTCTATTATTAACCCTTTGACTGTCGCAACCCCCAATCCTGAGGTGTCTCCTGTTGTCGCAAAATTTTTGAATTTTTTTTTTTATTTTTTCCTTATGAAATAATAGAGAATCTTTTCCCAATGGTAATGACACCAAAAGTATTTAATTTGATGGAAAACTTATGGAATTACGCTCTCGCGAAGTTAGTGATCTCGGCGATATATATGCATCGGCAATTTTGCCGACTTCGAGCCCTATTTTCGGCCACTTCCATTGTTCCAGTCGACCAAACTCATAGCTATTTGTTCTATCGATTGAGTAGAAAAAATTACCAATTTACCGATTTCAACTACCCAATAAAGTGGTCAGAAATTGGCAATTTGGCCAATTTCATGCAAAATAAAAAAGTTGTCAATTTCAAAATAGGGTCCAGAATAAACAATGCAGACATTCCTGGCACTAAAATAAGATGTTATCTGTTCATTAGTCACATCTTTAGGCCCCTCCTATATTACTCTTGCTTTCTATTTTGATTTTTTATTCACACAAAAAATAGAAGATTTGCCGTTATGCAGACTATTGCATTATTGTAAAAATGGTATAAATAATATCAGTGCACTTGTGAAAGAATATTAGACTCACCAGTTGATGTGTATTGGACGCATGGCGTGATTTGTTTACTCTTGAACATTGGCAAAAATCAAACATTTCCGCTACTTTGAGCTCAATTTCAAGGTCGTTTTCATCATGAAACTAATCAAAATCATCTCTATTTCTGTAGTATGTTTTCTATTCTATCAAATGAGACCACGAAAAAGAGAATACAACCATAAATACTATACGAAAATACACCTCAAAGTCGGCGATTTAATCCAAAAACACGGTCGGAGTTTTTTTTTCTCATTATGCAATGCGTGCTGCAGGATTTTTTTTTATACTGCGCACACTGACCACAGACCCATTCTCTCATATGTGGGCCTACCAGCTTTCTCCCGCTTGATCTGAAGCCACTAGAATTTTTGAGTATATATACGTCTGAAACAGTGGCTCGTAAGACGTATATATACGACCAAAACAGTCAAAGGGTTAAGTAGTCTGTAAGCCATTAAATTTAGTCTGCCCATAATGCCATGGCATGATAGTGGCTCTCTTTGCACTGCAACTCACTATTGTATTTACATATTCTCAATGTAAACTTGCAATAAAATAAAAATTTGTATTTGTATGGCATTAGTGAATCCCTGGCGTTTGCCATGCTGTTTGCTCTAGCTGGCACTCAATTGAACTGGTGCTCCCACAAGGTATTAAGTCATCCCAGATTTTTTTAATACTGTGCACAATGAGTGTTAAGACCCATTCTATACTGACCAGGCATCTCAGGCCAATCATGCCAAATTTGGAGGCAGGAAAAATAAAATGTTGATCAACGTTTGGAGTGCTAGCGGTAAGAACGTAGAGCTACGTTTGGACAGTTAAGGGGTTAAGGGGCACGTAAGTTCCCCCGTCTTCTAATATTATGTTCATTTTTCCACTATAATCTACCCTTTATCTTTATCTTGTGCCTAATAACTATCACATTTGCTTTGTCTGTTTTGTAAGGTGAAGTCTACAATCTTTCCTTAATTCATGGCATAACTTAACCCTTTCAGGGTCGAGACCTCGATTCTTAACTCTCTCTCAGGGTTGAAACATTTTCGGAAAAAAAAAAAAATTCTTATGACATGATAGAGCATCTTTTTCCGATCATAACGCCACCAAAAGTATGAAATTTGGTGAAAAACTAACGGAATTATGCTCTCGCAAAGTTAGCGGTATCGAAGATATTTATGCATCGGAGATTTCACCCACTTTGAGCCCTATTTTCGGCCAATTCCAATGTCTCAGTCTATGAAAATCATAGCTATTATTGTAGAATTCCATTTGTTCTATCGATTGAGTACAAGAAACCATCAATTTATCGATTTTAACTACCCAATAAAGCGGTCAGAAATTGACAATATTGCCAATTTCACACAAATTTCAAAAGATGCCAATTTCAAAATAGGGTCCAGAATAAACAAGACAGACATTCCTGGCACTAAAATAACATTTTATCTGTTCATTAGTCACGTCTCCAGGCTCCTATTGCATTACTTTTGCTTTCCATTTTTAATTTTTATTCTCACAAAAAATTGAAGATTTTCTGTTATGTATACTACTGCATCATTGTAAAAACGGTATAAATAATATCAGTGCACTTGTGCAAGAATATTAGACTACCCAGTTGATGTGTATTGGATGCATGGCGTGATTTGTTTACTCTTGAACATAGGCAAAAATCGAACATTTTTGCTACTTTGCGCTCTGTTTCAAGGTACTTGTCATCGTGAAACCAGTCAAAATTATCTCTATTTCTGTAATATATCATCCATTGTATCAAATGAAACTAAGAAAACGAGAATACAAGCATAAATACCATACGAAAATAGACTGCAAAGTCGCTGTTTTAAACCAAAAACACGGTCAGAATTTTTGTGGTGCAGGATTTTTTTTATACTGCGCACACTGACCGCACAGACCCATTCTCTCACATCTAGGCCTACCAGCCTGTTTCTGCTTGATTTGAGGGCACTAGAATTTAGGCGTACTAGTACGTCAAATGCCCTGGTGCGTAAGCCGTACTAGTACGTCAAAAACCCTGAAAGGGTTAACAAATATTTGAGGACAATTATATTGCAGAGACCTCTGCAACACAATTGTCCTCAAAGATTTGTTAAGTTATACCATGAATCAAGGAAAGATCCTAGACTTCACCTTATGAAACAGATAAAGCAAATGCTATAGTAATTATGAACAAGGTAGATTATAGTGGAAAATAAAAATGTTATTATAAGAAAGGGGGACTTACTTGCCCCTTAATGTATAATAATAACAATTAAATATGATGTGTTAAAAAATGTGTTAAATATGCTAGACAATTTTCTCAACCACAAATATGTGAAAAACTATATAACTATATATACCATGGCATAAGAGGCCACGCACTTACATATTTGAAATCCTACCTAACTAACAGGCAGAAATACATCTCCATTAAGGACACAACCTCATCAATAAGACCACTGGATACTGGTTTACCACAGGGAAGTGTCCTTGGTTTCCTGCTCTTCCTCTTACAATAGGGCCCTGCTTTTCTGCGTTTCACCTTACGGCGTTCCGTTAATATGGCAAGTTCAAATTATGACCAAAACTTTCTATACGGCGAGCGGTCTTTCAAATATGGCACGCGCCACCCGGTTTGTTTACAATTTCCGTGAGCACATCTCTGTTATGTAATAATCACTTTTGGGCACATTAAATGTCCTATTTTATGTCAATATAGACATTTTCATTAATCCATCTATGATATTTTCTTCAAAATTATATAAGAAACACGTTACATAGCATATAAACATGCTGTTTATATGCTATGGAGGTGTGGTTGCTAGGCAGAGGGAAAACATTATGTAATACTAATAATAATCACTCTTGGGCACATTAAATGTCATATTTTACATTAATATAGACATTTTCATTAATCCATCTACGATATTTTCTTCAAAATTATATGCTATGGAGGTGTGGTTGCTGGAAGGGAAAACATTACGTAATATGTACTAATAATAATCACTCTTGGGCACATTAAATGTCTTATTTCACTTTAATATAGACATTTTTCATTAATCCATCTATGATATTTTCTTCAAAATTATATAAGAAACACGTTACATAGCATATAAACATTTTATGTTTTTATATGGGTACTTGGGTGTTGGTCGACTGGTATGGGTCGCATCCTGGGACAAAACTGACCTAATTTGCCCGAAATGCTCTGCATAAAAAGCGGCTTTCTATATCGTAGTATGTCATTAATGCTAGCTAGGCCTGTATACCTTGTACATGTACTTGTAGAAATAAAGATATTATATTATTACATCACTCCCCTTAATACATAACGCTTTTGTTTACAATTCTCGGCATGAATTATTCATTACTTCTCCTTTTGTTTATGATGGCATCTAAAGGTAGTTGATAGAAACGAAACTCAGTGTACATTATACATGTATGTCGATGGTAATAATATGGCTCTGGGCCACATGTAGGTAGGTGTAGGTAGTATGTAGCCCAGGTGGACTACATACTTACATTATTATTATAACTGATAATTATACTTATGTGTACCTGTACCTAAGTAAACTTACACCCGTTAATATAGACATTTTGCTTAATCCATCTAAATACACCCCACAATAGAATAAATTAACATAAATATGAGATGTGGTAGCCAGGCGATTTGTAGGACTTGTGGTAGCCAGGCGACTTGTAGGACTTGTGGTAGCCAGGTGACTCGTAGGACTTGTGGTAGCCAGGCTACTTGTAGGACTTGTGGTAGCCAGACTACTTGTAGGACTTGTGGTAGCCAGGCTACTTGTAGTCTAACATCAGAGAAAATGTGTACATTATAATATTACTAATATTACTTGTACACAATGTAAAGTGACGAAAACCAGACGTGTTCGCCTGGTTTGTTTACATTACGTGTTAGTGGGGTGTGGTGGGGAGGGCTGCCCATACTTCCCAAACCTGACTTCCTACAAATAAAACTCACCTCTCACGCTACATTAACACTACAAATATTTTAAGGTAAGTAATGAGTGTACTGTACTATATGCATTTTATCACTCTAGGGCGCTTAATGTCGTAGTAGGTGGGAGTGGCCAGGCAGGATGCCATACCTCCCACACAACTTTCTACAAATAAATACTTTTCATCTCTCACCCTACATTAAAACCATTAAGACTACAAATATTTTAAGGTAAGTAATGAGTGTACTGTATATGCATTGTATCACTCTAGGGCACTTTAAGCATCGTAGTATAGTATGTGTGGGTGGGGTGGCCAGGAGGGCTACCATACCTACAACACCCGACTTCTTACAGTAAATACTACTCACCTTTTGCCCTACATTAAGACTACAAATATTTTGAGGTAAATAATGAGTGTACTGTGCGTGAATTTTACTTTTTAATGCATAGTTCTATTGCTAACTTAATACAGTGGTACCCCGACTTACGATATTTTTTCATTCCAGAATGCTGTTCAAGTGCCATTACCAAACGAATTTATCTCCATAAGAAATTATGTAAAATAGACTAGTCCTTTTAGACCCCCAAAATTACACTTACAAAAGCATTTAAAAAAATCAACTTACATAAAAGGGTGTGTTTGGGGACCATCGTAAGTCGGGGTACCACTGTATATGTTAGTGTAAACTTGTTATCTGGCATTTATATGCATTTATAAATGGAAAAAAAATGGAGTTCTGCTTTTTGGCGAAGTCTGCTTTCCGGCAGTAGCCTGGAACCTAACCTGCCGTATAAGTGGGGCCCTACTGTATACAGTCATCCCTCGGTTTTCGTGTTTAATCCGTTCCTGAGGGATGCACTAAAACTGAAACACACGAAAACTGAAGCCATTTTCCCCATAAGAAATAATGGAAATTCAATTAATCCGTTTCAGACACCCAGGAGTATTAACAAAAAATAATTTTTTAGAGATTAAATATAGATTTACATACAGAAAAGAATGACAAATAAATATAAAGCCCTAATAACATGTATAAATGAACATTTAACATCACACTGACCTT
Source organism: Cherax destructor (assembly GCA_009830355.1). Taxonomy (NCBI): domain Eukaryota; kingdom Metazoa; phylum Arthropoda; class Malacostraca; order Decapoda; family Parastacidae; genus Cherax; species Cherax destructor. The sequence continues at coordinate 5,844 of WNWK01051502.1, forward strand.
TATTAGCGACTCTTGTTGGTGTATGGAAGATGGAGAGGAGAGAGGGAGGCGAGTTTATTGTTGGGAGGCAGGACAAAATGCTTCATTGTGACACTAATATCAGCTTTACGGCTTATTTATCTATCACAATTCATCTAATATGACATAATAAACAATATAAATAACATAAAAACCTGATATACACTCTAGAATGAATAAAATATGTGTGTCATTACGAATGTGGTGGGGGGCATACTCGTTCTAGCTATGAAAACATCTTCCCATTCTTTCCTCCTTCAGATGCATTAGTATAAGAGAAAATGGAGTTTGTAATGCTAACTGCATTAGATCACTTCTTTCCAGTCGGCTATACGGATTGAACAGAATTCATTCCTGTCCAGGCTGGTAACAACAACAACAATAACTGGTTTGTTGACAAAACTCCCGAACATTGTATACTCATTCTCTCTCGTTTATTCATTTAATCTTGTTTACTCACCTCTCACTCTACATTAAGACTGCCTCTTACCACCACTGCCTCTAACACTGCCTCAACCAACAAACAAGTACCACTGCCTCTCACCACCACTGCCTCTCACCACCACTGCCTCAACCACCACTAGTTTCCAGTCAGCTTCACGGAGTGAACAGAATTCAATCCTGTCCAGGCTGGAAACAGCAACAACAACTGGTTTGTTGGTGTATGAGAGAGGCAGGAGAGTTTGGAGGCAGGACAAGATAGCTCTTCAATACAACACTAATATCAACTCTATGGCTTATTTATCTATCACAATTCATCTAATATGTCATAATAAACAATATTAATAACATAGAAACATGATATATATACTCTAGAATGAATAAAATATGTCATTATGTATGAGAGAACTGGCGGTATTGTTTTTGTTGGGTATATGGGCCACTGCTGGTGGCGGCCTGCTGCTGCTGCCGACCTCCACCAGCAGTGCCCATATACCCAACAAAAACAATACTAATGTCAGTTCTCCATACATGACATATTTTATTCATTCTAAATATATATCATGTTTCTATGTTATGAATATTGTTTATTATGTCATATTAGATGAATTGTGATAGATAAATAAGCCTGAGATTTATATTAGTGTTGTATTGAAGAGCATTCTCCTGCCTCCAAACTCTCCTGCCTCAAACTCTCCTGCCTCTCTCATCACCAACAATCCAGTTGTTGTTCTGTTTCCAGCCTGGACAGATTGAATTCTGTTCATATAATTTATAAATAAGAAATATTTACACTTAAATTTATAAATAAATATTTACACTTTAATTTATAAATAAGGAATATTCACACTTCTATAAATAAGAAAGATTTACACTTACCTTGGAGGAGATGTTGGCAGACGGCAGCTCTAGTCTGTCCCTATATTCCTCAAACAAACAATGGAGGAGTTAGGTTTCGTGTCGTCATTTTTCTATCGATTAATAACTTAACTTACTTGCTACACTGTTAATGCTACACTTTAACGCCGGCTGGTACTATAGCCTTTATCGACTCCACTTTGATACTTTGCTACGATTTCTATCTTTAATTCTATGGTGTTCCTCACTTTCTTTACCAAAGGACTGACACTAGGAGCTTTCTTTGGGCCCATGGTGGCTTATTTAGCAGTCACACACAATAATCAAGGGCCAAAAGCAATGGATTGTTAAGAAATGTTTAGTATGAACTCGCAGGATAATGTTCACTCAACCAGAAACAATGCTACACTGCCTGAGAATGTGGGTGGAAGGCGGGCTTACGGGCTTTGTATGTGCGCTGGGCACTGGACAGGTTCCGTACCATGAACAAAAATGGAGGGAATCACACGAAAATGGAGGTAAATTTTCCCCGAAAAAACTGCACAAAAACTGAAACACACGAAAACAGAGATACACAAAAACGGAGGGATGACTGTACATCAATGATCTTCCTAATGTTTCACAACACCTTAAGCCTATTCTCTTTGTTGAAGATACGACATATGTTATCTCCCACCCTAATCTTACCTCACTCAACACTATTGTTAACGAAGAACTAGTAAAAATATCGACCTAGATGACTGCTAATAAACTTACACTTAATATTGACAAAACCTTCTACATTCTGTTTGGGAAGAGAACAGGTACTGCCCAGCTGAACATAACGATTGACAACACTCCTATTGCTAAACATTATGAAGGCAAATTCCTGGGCCTGCATCTTGACAGCAACCTGAAATTCAACACCCATATCCAACAAATAACAAAAAAAGTATCCAAAACAGTTGGGATCCTCTCCAAGATACGTTACTACATACCACAATCAGCCCTACTCACACTATACTATTCACTCATCTATCCCTACCTCACCTATGCCATATGTGCTTGGGGATCAACAGCAGCAACTCACCTAAAGCCAATAATAACCCAACAGAAAGCCGCAGTAAGAATTATTACGCAATTCAATGCAAGACAGGACCCACTCTTCAAAGACCTAAACCTGCTCACCGTACAAAACATTCACACCTACTATTGTGCAACCTACATTTACAGAACCATAAATTCTAATATTAACCCTGAACTAAAACACTTTCTTGATAGTTGCAACAGGATCCATAGACACAACACCAGACACAAAAATCTCTATGACATTCCCCATTTCTGGCTAAACCTCTACAAAAATTTGATATACATAAAAGAGCCTAAAATCTGGAACTCCATGCCTGAAAACTCTAGAACTGCAGACTCAACCACCATTTTTAAAACCACCGTTAAAAAACATCTCAGTCTCCCTAACACACCCCATCATCAGCTAATCAAATGAAATCCACCTAATTCTCTTTTTTGTATCATGAACACATCCAAAACAATACAGTCTAACTCTCGTTATCTGTAATTCCCCCATAATTTACACTTACACCCACCCAAATGACTGTAAACATAAAATTCCTAATTTAACTATTGCCTATTAAATCTTAAGTTAGTCCTAAGTTTGCCTAAGATACTCTTCCAGTATATCAGCTTTAATAGAAACGGTGTATCATGCCAAGACAAATCCAATCCCATTACTAAATCTACCATATGTAATATTATTAGTATATGATTTGTACTACCTATTTTAAATCTAATTATGTATGTACCTAATTGAGTATGTATCTGATTACATATCTAATAATATGTTCAAATGTACTGCTCAATTATAACCTATATCATTACAGAGTAAGAATTAATATTAGTCTGCCCGAAGTGCCTAGGCATGATAATGGCCTTCTTTGTAATTAAAACTTTATAACATGTAAACCACACATTGTAAGCTTTACAAGGAAATAAATATCTGAATTTGAATTTGAATTTGCGGGTATCCTCTGACAGTAGTCTTAAATTCCAAACACACATACAACAAATTTCCAAGAAAATCTCAAGGACAGTAGGTATATTATCTAAGATACGCTATTATGTGCCTCAACCAGCTCTCATTGCACTATATCATTCTCTTATCTACCCTTATCTCACCTATGGAATCTGTGCATGGGGCTCAACATCATTAAATCACCTTAGACCACTCATAACCCAGCAAAAGGCTGCACTCAGGATGATAACAAATTCCCACTCTAGACAGCATACTCCACCTATATTCAGAACCTTAAAACTACTCACCATAAAAAATATTCATACCTATTCATGTGCCTTCTACATACATAAAACTCTACATGCTAATATCAACCCTGCGCTCAGAATTCTCCTCAACAACTTTAATAGGTCCCACGAACATGACACAAGACACAGATCACTATTTGACATACCCCGAGTCCATACTAACCAATGTAAAAATTCTATGCACATAAAGGGCCCCAGAATCTGGAATTCATTACCAGTAAATATCAAGTTAACCTTGTCGGAAAATCAATTCAAGACTCTTCTCAAAATCACCTACTCACCCTATACTAAATACTCATACTGTAACAAACTTCCAAACCCAATATTATTTTACCTAAGAAGATCTCAATTTGATATGTTCATCCTCCTTAACACTTGTTGCAATTTCATATCATCATATTGTCATTTAAAATCTTATAGTATCATCATTTTCTTAATTTGAAATAAAATATATATCTAGATGAAACTCTAAAAACTATTTCTAGTATTGTTATTATACTAGTATAGCATCAACATACTGTAATTTGAAATAAATTCTACAACTAGATTAAACTCAACCAATTTCTCTTGTATTGTCTTTTAATAGTATGTATAACCATTTAATAATTTAAATAATACAGAACTAGAATAAACTCAATCAATTTCTTTAGCATTAAGTACTTAGTGAATAAGTCTCTAGAATAAACTGCCCCTAATGCCATGGCATGCCAGTGGCTCTCCTTGCATTACAGTTTTATAATTGTTTTATAATTGTAACTACCAATAACATTGTACACTTGTAACATGCATTGAAATAAAAATTATTATTATTATTATTATTATTATTATTATTATAAGGCACGAGGCATTTATGCTGATTTGCTGCAGGAGGCCCCAGGTACTTCAATGGATGAGGCATTGGAAAAGTCATTTAAAGCCAGTCAGGGCTGGTTCAACAATTTTAAAAGGAGGACTGGCATTCACTCTGTCATCAGGCATGGTGAGGAAGCGAGCTCTGATGTGAAGGCAGCTGAGGATTACCGCAAAACTTTTGCAGAAGTGATAGCAGCTGAAGGATATATCCCTCAGCAAGTCTTCAACTGTGACGAGACAGGGCTCTTCTGAAAGATGCCAAGGAGGCCATACATAAATGCAGAGGAGAAGAAGATGCTAGGCCACAAACCCATGAAGGATAGGTTAACCCTTGCACTGTGCGCCAATGCGAGTGGCGACTGCAAGATCAAGCCGCTGATCATATATTATTTGGAAAACCCCAGAGCCTTTAAGTCGCATAAGATTCTAAAAGAAAAACTGCAGCTTATGTGGAGGGCAAACCCGTAGGCGTGGGTCACCAGGCAGTTCTTTATGGAGTGGGTAAACCTGGTCTTTGGTCCTACGATTAAGAAGTATCTTCAGGAAAATAACCTACCCCTGCAAGCCCTTCTTGTCCTGGACAATGCACCTGCTCACTCACCGAACCTCGAAGATGACATCCTCGAAGAGTTAAGTTTATAAAGGTTCTCTACCTTCCACCCAACACCACCCCTATCCTGCAGCCCATGGACCAGCAGGTGATTTCTAATTTCAAGAAGCTCTTCACCAAGCACCTGTTCTGCCGCTGCTTTGAGGTGATAGAGAGCACAAACTTGACCCTTCAAGAGTTCTGGAAGGGAAGGACCTCTATAACATCGTGATATATCTCAGAATTATAGATATGGCCTGGCAGGGTGTTACAAGGAGGACCTTGACCTCTGCATGGAAGAAGCTGTGGCCTGAGATTATGTCCGAAAGTAGCTTCAATGGATTTGAACCCGAGCGGCACTGGTGGAGGAGATTGTGTCCCTCGGAAAGTCCATGAATATGGAGGTGGATGAAGGAGATGTGAACGAGCTCATCGAGGAGCAGTCCGAGGAACTGATGATGGAGGAGTTAGATGAACTACATATGCAGCAGCGTAAGGAGGTTTTGCAGGAAATTCATACCGCAGAGGAGCCAGATGTGGAGAAGGTTATCTGTACAAGTGAGATAAAGGAAATGTTGGGAAACTGGGAGAGTCTTACAGAGTTTATTGAAAGGAAACACCAGAGAAAGTTGCAACTGAATAAACGTACTCGAGCGCATGTGGCGTCGTAAGTATGTTTGTTCAGGTATACACAAATACAGTTACATAGATTATCATACATAGTAGCATATGTTTGGAGAACCTAGGATATACCAAAAAAGTCAGACTTACGTATTTCCATTAGGGTACCTGTACCCTGTACCATATGGTACAATGTACCATATGGTATAATGTACCATATGGTACCATTGTATGATATGGTACCATTGTACAATATGGTACCATTGTACCATAGAATTCCTCTTCAGATCCACTTCCATCAGTGTTAGAACAATAACTTAGGAAGAGGAGAGTCAGAATTCGCCAGGGAGTGAGAGCTTCCTTGCCGCCAGGCATGATGAACAAAGCTTACTGAGGCGGTGTTACCACAGTGCAATGCAGGCGCCCAGATTTTTTGTTTACTGCGCACACTGACCACGCAGACCCATTCTCTTAGATGTAGGGCTATCATCCTTCTCGCACTAAATTTGAGGCCGCTAGAATTTTGGCATAATACTACGGTTTGGACCCTCAACTCAAAGCCATAGAATTATGGCACGGACCCTGAAATGGTTAATGACACTTGCCTAACTCATTTCCGAAACATTCTGAAAGGGAGGATGAAACAAACCTCCTTCGACAGGTTTTTATTGAAACATTCTGCAGGTGAAAGTGAGGAAAGTGTGGAGAAAAAGGCAAAAAATCAGTGAAAAGTGAAAAAAAAAAAAAAACTTGTACCAATTAAGTTCAGTGATAAAGTGTAGCATTAAGAGTGTAGCAAGTAAGTTAATGATTAGCGATAAAAAAGCACAAAACGAAACAAACTCCTCCAATTTCCTCTGCCTATCTTTTTCCCTCCTACACCTCTGCCAGCATCTTCCATTAGCCCGCCCCGATCTCCAAAAAAAGTGAATA
>WNWK01051503.1:0-12470 GCA_009830355.1 Cherax destructor
ATCTGTTCATATTGGAAAGTTTATCAATTACAACTTTCGGAAAATACCAATATTTTCCACAATAACCATAAAAAAATCTAAGACATAATAAAAAAATCTAAGAGATGTACACAAAATAAGCCATATCACGAACACTATAATATACCCAAAAATTTAAGTCATTTACACAAAAATATAATAAAAGCACAAAATACCACGACACAATTCACCACCAACCATCTATAACATATCATCACACCAAAAAATATAAGAACCACCAATTACAACATATCATCACACCCAAAAAATATAGGATCCACCAAACTATAATATATCATTACATCCAAAAAATATAAGAAACACCAACTAAGACAGATGAACACATACAACTAAGACATGAAACATTACCAAAACTAACACACACACACACACACACACACACACACACACACACACAACATATGAGAGGGTAGACAAAACAGCAGACACGCTAAACATGGAGACCCCAACAACACACTGCAGCGGACAGGGACGTAAGAGCAGACCAGACACACAAAGGAACATGGGGAATACATCCATGACAGCACCGGGAGAGGATAATGCACCTTTGACAAGGCAATGGGAGACACAGTGGGAGGAGGAAAAGGAAAAGTCGATTTTTATCTATGGCCTGAAGGAAGTCGAAGGGGACACCCACGACAGAAGGAAACAGGAGGAGACAGAACAGATCGATGGTATCATGCTAGCAATAGGGGGAGACTCATCCCAAGTGACAAATTTTCGGAGAATCGGGTGGTACACAAAGGGAAGAAATCGACCCCTCAAGGTAATATTCAAGGCAGAATCAGCACGCACCATGATCCTGCAAGAGAAAGCTCGGCTGAGGACGAACCAGGGGTACCAGAATGTATATCTAGATCGAGACAGAACGCAGGAAGAAAGGGAGGCCCGGAGGGAGAAGATAAGAAGGAGAAGAGAGGAGGGAGGGGAGACAGTGAGATACGGAGGACACCAAGCCCAAGCAGGACAAACACACACACTGGAAATACCCTCAGCGGGCCTCATATCACAAACAACCCACGACACCCATACACTCTAGCACCACACCCACTTATCAGGCCCCCTGTCCCCACCCTAGCAAATGAAAACCCACCGTCACAGTTACCCCCCACCCCCACCTCAAGCTGCACCCCACCTGCCCATACCCCAACCATACAATCACCCCCACCCATGCTGCAACCCCCTGCGGGCACCCTGCCCACACCCCCATCCCACCAAGATCTCCCCAGGGCCACAGTATTGGAAACAAGGTTGAAGGTTTGGTACACAAATGTGGATGGAATTACGAATAAGTATGAAGAGTGGAATGAAAGAATAGATGAGGCATCCCCAGACATCATAGCGGTCACAGAAACTAAACTAAATGAGCCCCTGGTTTACCCAAAGGTGCAGGGAGGCAAAGACTCAGAGTATCAGAGAATGGAAATGGTACAGAAGGCAAAGAACCCAAGTAAACAAAGAGATTAGTAGAAGAGCTAGAAACGAGTATGCACAAGTACGGAGGGAGGCCCAGAAACAGTACGAAAACGACATAGCATCGAAAGTTAAGTCCGACCCGAAACTGATGTTCAGTCACATCAGAAGGAAGACAACAGTCAAGGACCAGGTGATAAGGCTGAGGAGAGAAGATGGGGAACTCACAAGTAATGATCAAGAGGTATGTGAGGAGCTCAACTTGAGGTTTAAGGAAGTATTCACAATGGAGGAAGGAAGGCAGCTGGGTAGACAGGACATGGTTCGTCACTAACAAGGGATGTACCAAGTGCTAGAGGGCATACACACAACTGAGGAGGAGGTGAAGCAGTTACTCAGTGACCTGGATACCTCAAAGGCGATGGGTCCGGACAATATCTCCCCGTGGGTTCTTCAGGAAGGAGCTGAGGTACTGAGTGTGCCACTTACCATAATATTCAACACATCCCTTGAAACTGGGCAGCTACCTGAGGTATGGAAGAAGGCCAATGTAGTCCCCATTTTTAAAAAAGGAGACAGAAAAGAGGCACTAAACTATAGACCGGTGTCACTTACATGTATAGTGTGCAAAGTCCTGGAGAAAATCATCAGGAAAAGAATGGTGGAACACCTTGAGCGGAACAGGATAATAAACACCAGACAGCACGGATTCCGGGAAGGCAAATCCTGTGTAACAAACCTCTTGGAGTTCTATGATAAAGTAACAGAGGTAAGGCAGGAGAGACAAGGGTGGGTTGATTGCATTTTCCTGGACTGCAGGAAGGCCTTCGACACAGTTCCTCACATGAGATTAGTAAAGAAGTTGGAAGAACAAGCAGGTATAACAGGAAAGGCACTGGAATGGATCAGGGAATACCTCAAAGGGAGGCAACAACGGGTCATGGTGCGTGGTGAGGTATCACAGTGGGCGCCTGTGACGAGCGGTGTACCGCAGGGGTCAGTCCTAGGATCAGTGTTATTCCTGGTATATGTAAACGACATGACGGACGGGATAGACACAGAAGTGTCTCTATTCGCGGATGATGTGAAAATAATGAGGAGAATCACATCGGAAGAGGACCAGGCAGGGCTGCAAACAGACCTGGACAAGCTCGACATCTGGTCTAGCAGATGGCTTCTCGAATTCAATCCCTCCAAATGCAAAGTCATGAGGATCGGAGAAGGGCAAAGAAGACCGCTGACAGAGTACAAGCTAGGCGGACAAAGGCTACAAACCTCGGCAAAGGAGAAAGACCTTGGAGTGAGTATAACGCCAAGCACGTCTCCGGAGGCACACATCAACCAGATAACTGCGGCAGCATATGGGCGTCTGGCAAACCTTAGATTAGCGTTCCGTTACCTTAACAAGGAATTGTTCAAGACACTGTATACCGTATACGTCAGGCCCATACTAGAATATGCAGCACCAGTCTGGAACCCACACCTGGTCAAGCACGTAAGGAAACTAGAGAAAGTGCAAAGGTTTGCGACAAGGTTAGTTCCACAACTCAGGGGTCTGTCTTATGAAGAAAGATTGAGGAAATAGGACTAACAACACTGGAGGAAAGAAGGGTCAGAGGAGACATGATAGCGACATACAAAATACTGCGGGGAATTGACAAGGTAGATAGTGACAGGTTGTTTCAGAGAGGGAACACAGAAACAAGGGGACACAACTGGAAGCTGAAGACTCAGATGAGTCAAAGGGATGTCAGGAAACATTTCTTCAGCCACAGAGTAGTCAGGAAGTGGAATGGACTAGAGAAAGATATAGTGGAGGCAGGAACCATACATAGTTTTAAGACAAGGTATGATAAAGCTCATGGAGCAGGGAGAGCAGAGACCCAGTAGCAGACAGCGAAGAGGCGGGGCCAGGAGCTGAGTCTCGACCCCTGCAACCACAATTACGTGAGTACAATTAGGTGAGTACACACACACACACCTCCAACTAAACCATAACATGAACGCCAAATCTAAGACATAGACCTACAACTAAGGCGTGAGACATAACCAGTAGGGCTGAGTGTTTGAGGGGAGAGGACGTGTGTGAGTGAGGTCCTAGGCCTTGTTTCCCAGGACTGCTTATTTCACTCAACTGACAACTCATCATGCAACTCATATCGTTGGATCGCAGCTGCATTGTTGCTGGAACTCTTATGTGTGAGCTGTGACTAGTGATCTACCTAGTTAAACGAAAAGTGTTGGTTTGAAGTGGCACAAGAAGGCCTATCTACACTACCCCTCGCCTGCCTCCTCCCTCTATTTAGAACTCAGCCATTCGCCTCTATTTACCTATGGTCTAGAGGCGGTTTTTGCCTGCCCACATACGTGCCTGAGTGCCCGTCAGTCCTTGCTCAGCTATCAAACTTTGAGGTCCAGTCCCTGGACCCATTATGTACCTCTGTAATCTTTTGACTACCGCCCACAGGATGGGTATGGGGTGCATAATAAAGATATCAAACTAACTAACTGCCAGCTTTCCACGATTTCCCACCCACCCTTCTTAAGAATGTGTCTCCTGTGTGCATACGTGCCTGCTACAAGATAATCTTCAAGTGGTTGATACGGGTTTAACTGGCACATTCAAGCAGGCTTGAAAGCAACAACCAAGCCAGGCAGGACAAACTAAGGTAGCCAGCAGGCACAGCTGTCCTCATCCCCAGCACATCTACGTAAACGTTCTATAGTGTTCCTGCCATATCAGTGTGCTTCCTGCCTGTAAAAGCTAACTTTTACCTAGTGGCTTAGTGTGGGTTGATAAACCAGATGGATTTAAAGAGTGAGTAATGTAAGGGAGAGGGATTAGCTGTGTCGCTACCACCATCACCACATATCTCTCCATGCTTGTACATTTCCACCACCGCTCACAGACCAGGTGAAGAAAGAAGATAGACTGGGCGCCGACGACAAGGCCGCAGGCTCTGTGAGTCGACAGAAAGCGCATATTCTCCCAAAGAAGTCGCCGCCTCCTGTGAAGACGCTGTGTTATGTAGTGGTGCGCGGGTTGCCACGTACACCCCAGGTTAACTACACTAACTTTCCCTCACCTCTACACTAGGATTATTTCTGACCTACAGCAACAGTGTTTCGCTTTAGAGACAGTTAACTGTTATCTGTAAGCCTGTATTAAGACTTTTAATAAAAGGCTCAGAGTTTATTTCAGTGTAGTGACTTCTTACATTTATTAACTCAGTGTAATTCTCCGCTCAGTGTTACTGAACTATCAAATACAGTTACACAATTAAGTTGCTTGTCCTAGTGTTGTGCTGTGTTTCCTAATACATTTTCCCATTCAGACTGAAACTTGACTGTTAAATTCCTAGAACTATTTCAAATTGCACTTTTCATCTGTGCTGTGAGCGTGTAACTCTTGCTATTTTATAACATTAAGTTAATTTTGTTCAGGGATAAGATTATTGCATTTTTACTGTGAACAAGCTTACTCTTGCATGATGTTCAGTTTCATGAACACTTTCTCTCTTGAGTAATTGGGTTACCTTTAAACTGTGGTACGCAAGAGTCAGCCTGTTATTATCTATTTTCCTTGCCATCTCATCTAGTGGGCTTAGCGCCTAGTTAAGATTGCAATAGTAACAATTTGCAATCATTATATCTCTACCTATACATTGTGTAAATTGGTTTTGATTCTTGGTTAAGTGCTGCAGGTTTGAAGTAATTAACGAGTATTGCAGTGTTTGGTAACTCTCCCGAAGACTGTGGCCCGGTGTATGACCTTGAAAAGCGGCACTGTGCCTCATGCCATTGACACTTATATTGCGTGTGTCTAGTGAAGTGAATGTTTTCCTGCATCGAGAACATCAAGGCACCAAGCCAGCCCAGGTAATCCATGCAGTGACTTCTTACATTTATTAACCCAGTGTAATACATTCTCCGCTCAGTGTTGCTGAACTATCAATTACGGTTGCACAATTGGGTTGCTTGTCCTAGTGTTGTGCTGTGTTTCCTAATACATTTTTCCATTCAGACTGAAACTTGACTTAAATTCCCAGAACTATTTATACTTCAAATTGTACTATTCATCTGTGCTGTGAGTGTGTAACTTATGCTATTTTTATAACATTAAGTAAATTTTGTTCAGGTATAAAATTATCGCATTTTTACTGTGAACAAGCTTACTCTTGCATGATGTTCAGTTTCATGAACACTTTCTTGAGTAATTCGGTTACCTTTCAACTGTGATGTGCAAGAGTCAGCCTGTTAACATCTATTTTTCTTGCCATCTCATCTAGTGGGTTTAGCGCCTAGCTTAGATTGTAATAGTAACAATTTGCAATCATTATATGTCTACCTATACATTGTGTAAATTGTTCCTGATTATTTGTTAAGTGTTGTAGTTTGGAGTAATTAACGAGTATTGTAGTGTTTGGTAACTCTCCATAAGACTGGCCCAGTTAATGACCTTGAAAAGACCCGCAGGCCACTGACACCCATATTGCCTTTGTCTAGTGAGGTGAATGTCCCTTGACCCTCCTATACACCGCCCATCGCCAGTGTGAAACTGCTGTCAGCTATGAGTATAGTTGATGGTTTTGATGACGTAAATGATGGTGAAGGCAGATTTGAAACATACCTTAGTAAACACTCTCGGAAAAAGGAACGAGGCTTCCAGAGAAAGCTTGCTGCAAGCAATACAGGGGGCGCACACCCTCCCAGAGCTGTCAGGTTAGATTTCCCTAACAACACTGATCAAGAGAGTAAGTGTAATTGGTTTTATGAAGCTAGTGTAGACAACCCAGAGAAAACTATCAAGTTTCTCCATGATGAGGATAACTACGTATTTGTGCCTAATGATTCAACATTTATAGACAAACTTCTCGCTAAAGAATATGCCAACATCAAACTCCGAGCTGCCCCACCTAGGGCACCTAAAGTGCTCATTGTCATATACAACGTCAACAAGCACTTGAATCCTAAATATCTGGTGTCAGAGCAAGTTGCAAGCCCTCGTCGGCTTCCCAACGATCTGATATTAGCTGAGTGGACTGGCCAGGGGACTTTGCCACGCTATATTCACTGCCGTGCTGCCCTCAACAGGCGCTATAACATTGCATTGTACAGACCTCCTCAACGTCGATGTTATAAGTGTCAACGTTGGGGCCACATTGCCAGGAAATGCCCAGCTAAGTCATACTGGTGTGCAGTGTGTGCCAATGCTCATTCTTCTGAACGGTGTTATGATTTGATCAAACAGCACCAGACTGTTGCTAAGCGATGTATCAATTGTAAGACTTCAGGAGTCACAGCAGCTCATGCTGACTGCAGTGTGAGGGCTGCCCACATCGCAGCCAACCACACCTCACCCTGCACCTCCCATTATGACCCCCCAGGCCTACCAGATACCTGGAGTCTGAATACTGGCTCATGCCTGCCCTCAGACAATGGGGTTGAGCACTTCACCTGGGAAGCACATCAACAGAGCTCCACGTCTGCTGTCAATGCCAGTCTAGCTGAGTCAGCTGACAGTCAGCCACCGAGCTCAGCTGACCGGGGCTTCACGTCTCCAGATGTTCCTAGTCTTGCTCGTGTGGTATACAACCTGAAGTCCCACATAGGACTACTGGAGAGACAGCAATTTCTCCTGAAGCAACAACTTGAGCAGCACAAAGAAAGATGTGTAGAGCATACCAATAGCAAGATTGTCACAAATTCTGAAAGCGAGTGTAAGGCTGATGAACAAGGTGATGATGGTGTCCTTACTTACGGCAATGACGAACCCAACAGCTGTGAGCATCATGCTGAGGGCAGTGCTGTCTCTGATGTTAGTAATAGTTATGAGTGTACTATAAGTATTGATGCCGAGTGTGATGAGGGCAGTGGTCTCCATAATGTTAGTAATAGTGATGTGTGCCATATAAGTGGTGGTGCCAAGTGTGATGAGAGCAGTGGTTTCCATAATGTTAGTAATAGTGATGAAGGTCATGTAAGTGGTGATGCCGAGTGTGATAAGGTTAACCACATTGACATTAATGTTGAATATAGCACTGCTGATAAATGTAATGAACACAATGTTGATAGTGGTGTTGGTGATGACAGTTATAGTGATGTGTGTAATGGTAGTGGAGGAGGGAATGTGAGTGGTAGTGCCACCTATCATACATTCACACATGAACAGCGTCGTGCTCTGTGCAAACAAAGACTGCCACGAGGCCTCACAACTGGACGTGCACTCAGAAAACTCATGGACCAGGGTAACACTGCTGACATTGATGAGGTCTGCTCTTTATATGAACAATTTTTTCATTGTGCTGAGAAACTAAGCCAGATTCCAGGACTTCTATAATGGATCAGTCCTCGCATAAACTTAATATTTTTAGCTGGAATATTGCATCACTTAGAAAAAGACTTCCTGACCTTCATCATAAAGTAACCACCGAACCCATTGATATTGTGTGTCTACAAGAGTGCAGAGTCCCTGAAAAATCCCAGCCCCCTAAATTGCCATCATTTGTTGCATATAATCTCAAATCTACTAACTCTTGTGTTCTATATATTAAAAAATCACTTCCCCATCAACTTCTCACACATAAGAAAACAGAGGGACTGCAATACCATGGTGTTAGGATTTATATTGGGAACTCTGCTCTCAACATATTTAATTTGTATGCTCCTGCTGACAAGTTCAATTACTTGGAGCTCCCAACTTGTGCTCAGTCTGAGCCTACTCTTATAATTGGAGATTATAATGCAAGACACAAAAGCATTGGAAGCTCACAGTTTAGTAATCGTAATGGTAACCAACTGCTGTCACTGTTAAACAGTCATGATAATGTGCAAATTGTAGGTGACCTTGAACCCACACATATCTATGGAGGCATCCTTGATCTGTGTCTTGGCTTCAACATTACTTCTGCCAGCTGTGAGTCTACCATTGTATCAGATATATCATCAGACCATTTCCCAAGGCTAACCTCACTAGATATAGGTAATACTATCCTTCCTGGTGGAATATTCAAACGGAAACGTTTTAATGTTCCCCTGATCAACATGAGGACTTTGTTGCACATGTGACTGACTGGTATAATTCCTATGTGTGTTCCTCTGTTGAGACCTTTAACAATGACCTTGTGAGCAGTATTCAGAACTACTTAGAGCCGCCTCAAAAACCTCCTGGAATTGTTAACCCAACCAACTTCCATAACAATCATACCTCCTATAATAACCATACTTATTACAATGATCTTAAACTTCGAACACTGAAACGTACTGCTCGCAGAATAGGCCTAGCCTATAGAAAACATCGTACCCCTGGAATGCTGAGGCTCTTTCAAACTGCCCTTGCTGCTGCAAGAGAGCGTATGACAGAGCTGCGGCAAACTGACTGGGAAAATTTGTCAATGGTCTCAATGCTCACACCCCTTAGCCGAGCATGGAGGGACATAAATAAATTAAGGGTAACAGAACCGGTCAGATTGCACACCCTCATCCCTTACATAGGGCGAATGAGCTAGTCAGTGCTTGGGCTGTTACATCAAGCTATGAAAATCTTCCCAGTACACACAGGCGAAATTAAATGACAAGTATGATGCTAGGGAGAGACTTGTTTGTTTTATGCTCAGCAAGGAAGATGACTGTAACATTCCTTTCACTGACTTTGAACTTGATGCAGCACTAACTAAAGGCAACTCCACGTCACCTGGTGAGGATGGTATTACCTACAATATACTAAGATTGCTGTGTCGAGTACCAGGCAATCCTTTACTCGAATTATACAACATGAGCTATGTAACTGGGGAGCTCCTAAATCTTGGACCAACAGCCTCATCATTCCCATTCCTAAGCCCAATCAACAAAATTCATTTGCCCAATATCTCTTACTAGCTGCTTATGTAAAACATTTGAGAGGATGATTCTTAATCGTCTCATGTACAGAATCAAACATTTTTTGTCCCCCCGGTTGCATGGTTTCATGCATGGAAGGAGTGTGCACCAATGCATAGCCACCTTTCTCCTCTGCACACTGACAGCTCATACACTACCTTCCTTGACCTTAAATCTGCTTTTGATGTTGCCAATAGACATGTAATCATTAGTGAACTTGCCAGAATGGATGTTGGAGGATGGCTTCTCCGCTGGATTAAAGGCTACCTGTCCAACAGAAAGTCTTCTGTGTTGTTCCAGGGGCATAGAAGTATAACTAAAGACTTTGAATTAGGAACCCCACAGGGAGGTGTGCTCAGTCCACTCTTTTCCCAATATTCTAATTAATGCCTTACTTAATGCTATGCCTAAGCCCCATCATTATATGATCAGTTTTGCTGATGATATAATGATTCACACCACCGGATTCTCCAGCACCCAAAACATCCTTAACCATGTACTAGCCTCGTGTCAAGACCTGGGGTTGATAATCTCTACTGATAAAACAAAGATACTCAATAGGCGTCCTCCTCGACAGAGAGGCACAGTTCGCCAGATCCAGTTGCATGATGGGTCTCTTTTAGAATATGTAAACAGATACAGGTATCTAGGCTTTGAGGTCCCACTACTTGGACCTGTTGTAACGAGACTTTGTCGTCAATACAAAGGCTGAGAGCACTTAGAGTTGTGGCAGGGTTTCACCCCAGGTATGGTGCTAATGTTAAAATTGTGAAAATGATGTATCTTGCTTATATTAGATCATTAGTTGATTATGCTGCCCCACTACTTGCTCTTGTGTCTGACTGGAAGCTTGGAGGGTTGGAAAAACTGCAGAACGAAGCAATGAGGATCATTTTAGGATGCCCTCGTACTGCCAAAATTTTAAATATGCAGAAAGAACTTGATATTCCAAGCATCAGAGATCGTGTTACTGAAAGAAATATCCCAATTGGGGTTAATATGCTCAGGCAAGCCCATTCAAACCCATGCACAGAAGCCCTCCAAACTTTCCTCAGCACTGGTGAACATCCCTCCAGATGGATCGAAAAACTGGAACCGACCTCCGCATGAATCATATACATGATCTGTGGCAAGTAAGGCAACAGCGGCACTTCTCCGCTCCATGGAATATTACCCCATTCCAAACTACCATCCCTCCATTTCCCCCCCAAACTACTTCTTAAATCACAACCAAAGCTTCGCCTTGAAGCCAAACATGATGCCTTAAACTGTATTGATAATTTAGCCAAACAGCCACTCTCTCACAAATTATTTACGTTGATGGTTCTGTTCACCAATCCACTGGTGCAGCTGGTAGTGCTGCTGTTGTCATACAGAGTGATGGCTCTCTTAAAGAAATTGGAGCACGCATCAATAACTGGGCCTCTACCCTTCAGACAGAACTGTTTGCCATACTCCTTGCACTCAAATGCGTCCATGTATCTAAGGTTAACTCCTAATTGTAACTGATTCTCTGTCATCCATAAATGCTCTCAACTCATCAAGTATAACTTGTAGCATGCTCGTGTCAGAAGCCAGGCACAGGTATGGTAGGATTCTGGATAGTAGAGTCAGAGTGCACATGCTGTGGATTCCATCTCACATTGGTCTTCAGATGCATGATAGAACTGATAAATTGGCTAAGTTTTATGCTTTCAAAAGGGGATAGATTACAATCTTGGCTTGTCAGTTAGCAGTTTAAGAACAATAATACGAAAAGAACTTCAACTGAATTTTATTGACTTAAGACTCAGGGGGTTTGACACCAGTCAGTCCATCTATCATCACTCTATCATGCAGGAGGAGCCACATGTCTATGGTACATCCAACAAAATAAGCAGACTCTTGGATGTCACTACCGCCCGCCTCCGGCTGGAGTTACAAGTATCTTTGGCAGGTTAAATCACCACCACCAGATGTAGACCAAACAAGATGTAAACTTTGCCAGTTGGATTATTGTCACACCCTGCGTCATTATGTACTGGGTGCGATAAAATTAATGAATTCAGAGACTACTCATTCAGAAATGTTCAAGATATGTCAAAGTATTTTATCCACAGTGGTATATTACAGACCATTCTGGAAAAATACCCTGACTTTGCTCCCTGTAAATAAAGCATTGACACGTGTGTGTGTGTGTGTGTATGTACATGTGTGTATGTGTATGTGTGTATGTATATACATGTATGCGTGTGTATGTGTATATGTATATGTGTGTGTGTTGTGACCAACAATTAAAATTTGCCAATAACTCATTACAGTTGTGGCTGGGTGTAGACTAATAGATTGCTCATTGCTTTATAATTTGTTCATGGTGCAGCCATGTACAGACGTAATAAATTTACTTACATGATTCATTACCTTGTAACTAGTGAATTAATTACCATTGTACCTTGTTCAGCTATCAAAACTTTGGGGCCCAGTCTCTGGACCCTATATATACCTCTGTAATCTGCAAATACCTTTGTAACTTGTCATGATTGTGACCATCTGAGTTCATTACCTTTTAACTTGCTCAGCTATCAAACTTTGAGGTCCAGTCCCTGGACCCATTATGTACCTCTGTAATCTTTTGACTACCGCCCACAGGATGGGTATGGGGTGCATAATAAAGATATCAAACTAGAACTATAACTAGACATAACCAAAATTCTAAAACATATTCACAAAAAATACCAGGGCACGATCACCATCAACTATAATATATCATGTACCCAAAAAAAAAAAAACTAAGAAACACCAAAACTAAGACATAAAACTTCCAACTATGACATGACATGAACACACAACCAACATACATGACCTAATAACAACATAACCCCAAAAAAAGACAAAGCACAAATATTCTAAGATCCACCAACTATGACATAACCCGAACCCCACATACAAATTTAATCCATCAGACAGGGCAAAAATCTAAGACACAGACACCACCAACTAAATATATACACAAAATAAGACATAGATACAAAAACACCATAATCACAACATATTTAAGACATAAGACATGATAACCATAAAAAACTAAGACATAATAAAAAAACTAAGAGATGTACACAAAAAAAAAGATAGACACCACCAACTAATATGTGACATAATCA